>JAQGCP010000822.1:0-14587 GCA_034699885.1 Acrobeloides thornei | reverse complement strand
CTTTTTCGATGCGTTTTAGGCTAAAACATATTTGTAACATATTTGCTTATTTATACAAAAATATATATTAAAAAGTCAACAAAATAAAAATTTGGCATGAGGGAGCTCTGTGTATGTCAAAAAGTTTAAATGGCAATAAAAAAGGGGTCAAAATTTTTTAATTTAAAAAAAAATAAAGCCAAATCATGGGTAAACTAATCAAAAAATCAATATTTGGATTTTTCGACTCAAAACAACAAAAATAATTTTTTACCAAAAATGAAATTACTTCACTACACTCCACTCGGAACAAAACTCTATGAAAAATTATATATTCGAAAAGTTCATGAAAAATTGATCATTTTTTGTTTTTGAGACTTTCTCTAAATTGTTGTAGTTTCCAAGATAATGCGTTTAAAGATTGGAATTTTGAAATCTGTGTATTACAGCGAAAACATGACCACAGTGTAAATTTCACCCTGCGTCAATAAAAGTTGTTTATTGACAAAAATTCAAATTTTTCACATTACGAAATTAAAAACGAACTCGTTCCTGGCCGGAATGAGTCCGTTCTCGACTGTAGGAAATCCGTTCCGGCCCGGAATGGATGCGATTTGAATTTTGGGAGCGCATTCACTATTTGCGCCCCACTTATCATAGTCCAAAAGTCAAAAAATTTCTTCTTTAAAACCAACTGAAAAATTTCTATTTAGGAGTTTTTTTTAGTTATTTAGTCAAATTTGGATACAAGTATCTTGTCATGTGATCCGTGAAGGAATCATCCTTTCTTATCCCAGCAGCCCTCTTTAGAGCCACAAGGGGTGTCATGTCCCCAGAGCGTCGCCTCCCTGGAGCACCCCGGGTAACGCGAAATGATGGGTTATCAAGATTTTTGAAGCAAAAAACCACTAAATAGAAGTTTTTCAGTTGATTTTAAAGAAAAATTTTTGACTTTTGGACCATGATTAGTGTGGCACAAAGTGAACTAACTCCGAATTTTGTAATGTTTGAAAAAATTGAATTTTCGATTCAATAAACAACTTTTAATGACGCAGAGACGAATTTATACTGTGGTCATGTTTTCGTTGTAATAGACAGATTTCAAAAGTTACAAACGTAATTATCTCAGCAACGAGAACGATTCAGAGATTACTGTAAAGACAAAAAAATACTCTATTTTTCATGAACTTTCCGAATATATAATTTTGCATAGCGTTTTTTCCGAGTGGTATGGTCTTTTAAACGATGTTATTTAGATTAAAAACTTCGAATGCTTCGGTGAAACTAATAATATAGCTTTCTCAAAGAAAATATTTACATTTTTGCAAGAAAATCTTGGTATCAAAACCGAGAGGATCGTAATTCATTTCAACGATGTCAAAGCTAAAGATGTCGGTATTCGTGGGACAACTGCAAAAGAATTTCTAGCAAGCTATTATATGAGCGATCAATTTTGAATTTGATTTTTTTAAATACGTTTTTTAGCAATCAAAATACTTTATTGAAATCCTTTTAGCAATTATTATACTTTATTGAAAAGTTGTTCTCCATAAAATTTCGAGTTGAAATGACTCTTCGTGGACGAAATTTGACTGTGTAGAAAAAAAGTTATGGCCGCGAATTTGTATGAAAAAATAGGGATTTAGAAAAAATAGGGAATCAATTTTTGATCCCCAAAATGAATTTTTTCGAAAAAAGCTCCACGTCATCTTCTTAAGGACACTTTTCTGCGTTTATTTAATAATAAATTTTTGTTTGACTCTGTAGATTTTGAGAAATTTGTTGGACAAAAGAAAAGTCACCAAAAGTCGCTTATTCGTTTTTTGACCTCTTTCTATTTTCTTTAGATGGACATCCCACAAGTGATATGTCATTAGAAAGATCTTGGCCTGAAGAAAATTCACAATAAAAAATTTTTTCTTTTCAAAAATTTTTTGGCAGTTTTCGTAAGTCGATGTAAAACGAAATTTTTAAAAATTTTTCGCATCAATACACAATTTTTATTGACTCAGGGATTACTTTTCAGTGCGTTCATGTTTTCGTTGTAATAATTTTTATCAACAATTTTTATTTAAATCATAACAAAAGCAACAGTAATAACAATAAAAACAAAAATTTATTCAAAATAACTACCATCTGCTTCGACGCATGCTTTCAATCGCCTTGGGAAGTCATCGACGATCTTCTTCAATGTATCAACGCTGATTTCATCCCACGCCTTGATCAAAGCGTGCTTCAACGATTCAACTGTCGTGTGGGGTTTCGCACACGCTTTTTCTTCAAGAATACTCCACACCACATAGTCCAGGGGGTTCAAATCAGGTGAGCTGGGTGGCCACTCGCCATCGGCACATCTCCAATGGGTATCGACTTTGATGAAGTCCGGGCAGTTTTCGCTGAGGAATTGTTGAGTCTCAATGCCCAGGGGCCCCGTCCTGTTGAAAGCACCACCAGCCGTCTCTGAAATGCTGCTCTGCCCACGGAAAACAGTGCTCTTCCAACATGTCCATGTAGACTAAGCGAGAAAAAATCATAAATGAAAATATGCAGTATTTTCTTGTCACCCTGTACATCAATGTTCAGGCTCAATAAATTTCTGATACCATCGTAAAAAATGTTTTTTGGTACGAATTACAGGATCTTGAGCTACTGTTACTGATCTTTGACAAAAATTCTGTAAAAGGTGAGATAACACCAATTTTAGGGCCGTTTAAAAATGGAAAAATGGACTTTTTATGATGCTTGTGATAAAAATACAAATTTCTAGAAGAATCTTCATGTGAAAAATTCACACATATAGATCATCAAAAAGCAAAACTAAAAAAATTAAATTTTTTAAAAGTGCATTCAAAATAGAATTTTATGAAAGCCTTTGACAGACATACATGTTTTTTAAACATGAATTTTTCGGTTTAAATAAAAAGTAGGTTAAATTATTCAAAAGGCAAATAATGGTGAAAAAATAAAACCTCATAAAAAAATAAAATGATTGAAAATGTAGAAAATTAACTCTGTCTGTCTATTTAGTTTTGTCAGGAAAATAATTTTACTCTGCCAGAAAAAATGTTTCTATTAGGTTATTCAGAAAGTATTGCGGTTTTACTTTTTGTCACCTGATGGGCTCCAGAAATCCGTTATCGGCAAGAATTTGTTTCAGTATTAGATAAGAATGTATGCTGGATACGATTCAATCAGTCTTTTTGAGCGTAACTCATGTTTTCGTGACAAATTCAGACTTTTCAAAAAATTGAAATTTTTCCAAATTGGCTAAAATTTTGTATTCGGAAGTTTTTTGACATGGAGAACACGAATCTGAAGAAATGTTTTGATTTTGACCACTGGAAGTTACTCCTACTAGAAGCATACCCCTAAAGTGGCTTAAAAATTTGTATTCCCTGAACCAGGGTTAGGGAAGCATTTTGATGCCTCGGCAATGCGCGCAATCGATTTATCACTTAGAAAATCTCTAGAACAGTCGAAAATTTCATCAAAAATCGCCTTTTATATAAAAAGGCTGTTTTCCCAAAAATCATAAGGGAAAACCCTTATGTGTAGGGATTTTGTTTAATTTTAGTTCTCTAGGGGGCACCTGCCCCCTTGCCTACGCCACTGTCCGAGGGCAATTGTCCCATGTGTTCGCCGAGGGTAATTGTCCTACGGGAACAATTGTTCTGGAGCCCCCAGCAAACACATGGGACAATTGCCCCCCCCCCCCCCCAATTTGGCGTAGGCAAGGGGGCAGGTTCCTCTGGCAATTGTTGATTCGTCCTTTGAATTCGGTGATTACCCTAATGGGGGACCATTTGGATTTTTCGATATTTGGATGATTCCGAAAGAGGACTGACGAAGTCCGAAACGCTCTAACCAGTGAAGGTTTCGGTTCCGGCATTATAGTTTAGGTTCCAGTTCCGGCTCCAATATCAAAAAAGAGTTTCGGCTCTGGTTTAGGTTCCGGCACCTGATCCTAAACCTTGACTGAATTTAGGTTCCGGTTTCAGAACCGGAACTGGAACCTAAACTTGAACCAGGGGCTCGTTGCTTACTTCCGGAAGTTAATACTTAATCAATCAATTTATAAACACAAAATCTTTCTTTTTCGCTTTAATTTTCGGTTTAAATTCTGGGTTCAGTTCCGGTTCCAGTTTCGGTTCCAGTTTCAGTTCCAGTTTCGGTCCTGGAACCGGAACTGTGTCTCAATTTTTAAAAGATAGTTTAGGTTCCGGTTCTAGAACCGGAGCCTAAATTTTGGAACCGGTACCGGATGCGAAACCTTCACTGGCTCTAACATAGCTATTAGAGTCCTAAATGAAGGAGGAGTTTTACAGAAGGGAGTTGTAACACATATAAATCAATCTTAACACCTTAAAATATGTGTTAAAAATAAAAACAAATATAAATTTAACCAAAAAATTGTTCAGTAGCCGAACGAATTTTATGAAATTGATATTAATCCGATTTTATTATACTTTTTTGATTCTCGTAAACTCCTTCAATTTTGATAAGAAAACACAATATGAATAATTATAATAACATTCGGTAGACAGGGAAATTTCTATTTATCTAAAACTTTTATATAGACCGTTTACTGGAAAATTCTTTAAAAGGTAGGGCTGGATATCAAGTGATAATGATGCATATCAATAAGTTAAGGAACCAATTTTGTGTACTGTGTATAATGAATACTCTTCGCTTATTATCGTTGGAGGGCAAGTTTCGAGAATATCATAATTCAAAAATAAAGCGACTTTTATCTATAAGAGGTATGAAAATATAATGAGTTATTGGGTCGATCCATAAATAAGGTGCTTTTGAGTGTTGCGTCAAATCTTTACGTAAATGACTCCTCTAGGAGTTTTTCTAGGCAAGGGATCGATTGTGCGCATTGCCGAACCATGAGAATGCTTTCCTGATCCTGGTTCAAGTAAAGGGTTGGTATAAAATTCGGATTTTCACTGAAAATCGGCTGTATAGGGGATTTTCTAGAAGGGAAATCGATTTCGTGCGTTTTCGAGTCGTGAAAAAATTTCCTTTTACTGATAAGCGATTTTTTTATGAGATATTTTTATTGAGTATACTTCTATAGGGGTAAATTTCAGTGGTTAAAATCAAACAATTCTTTCAGATTCGAGTTCCTCATGTCGAAAACCTCCAAATAAAAAAATCAACAGATTTGTAGTAATTTTTGAAAAATCGATTTTCGACTCCTTTGGCCAAGAGAAAAATTGAAAAATATAAAAAACTTTTTTGAGGCTCGGAAATGCGTGCAATCGATGCCCCGCATGGAAAAACCCCAAGGAGTCATTTTCGTAAAGATTCAGAGCAACGTTCAAAAGGATCGATCCAATATCATTAACAATCGCCTTGTGTACTCCATAAAAACTCGATTCTTTCAAAATATCAAAACAAACAACATCGCAAAAAAAGCAAGTCTTCACAAAATTCCTTGCCTCTTCCGATAACTTGCCACAATCGTATAACACTCTTATCAACAAAATTACGAATAAATATTATGAGTTCACATTCATTTTTGGAACTTCCATATTTTCGTTGAACAGTTGGTCCTTTGATTATTTCAAAAAGAGTCATACCAACTTTTTTGAATATAAGAACGTAAATTTTTTGCATCCCCTGTGAAAACCCGGTACGACTGACAAAAACATGTTCAAAATAGGTAAGTGAAAAATCGATAAAAAAGAAAAACCCTATTAGGGTCGAAATTTCGTCAAAAATCGACTTATATAGCCACATATCAACATTTTAAAATTAAGTTGCAACATTGAAAAACCCCGATTTTAAAAAAAGTCTGGATATTGACACGAAAACATGAGTTTCGCTCAAAAAGACCAATTGGATTGTATTCAGCATACACTCTTATCCACTACTGAAAAAAATTTATCGAAAACGAGCGGAAAATGCCGATTTTAGATATATTTTTTGGGCGGCAACAATTTATGTTACAACCTAATAGTTCTTCATGTCGAAAAGTCCCCGAAAAACCCCATTTTTGCTTATTTTTTTTGGCCGATTTTTTTTTGCAATTTTACACTGATCACATTTTTGGACACACTTTGATCAGCCGGGAAGTGTTCGCTGATTTACCAAATTGTAAAACGCAACAAATCATATTCTCCTTAAGCATACTGATTTTTCGAAAAGTTTGTAAAGGCATTTGTAAAGGATTTTATATCAGACACACATTTCTCCTTTAAAGAGTATAATTTAAATCAAAATGTACAAACACGTTTATCAATTGAGCCTATTTCGATCAACAAGCCTTCTTTAACTTCATTCGTTAACTTTTCTTTAAATGAAGATTAGATTGTTGCAATATTTGTTTCATCAGTGCTTCAACATTTCCATTGAGTAAAGCTATTTGAATAGGAGGAGTTTCGGCTTTTGGAAGGATCGTTATACGTCTTCTTGGTGAAGAGGTGATGTGCGGAAGCCTTGAAGATCTGGGTATAGGAAGTTTTTCTGCTGATGGACGCTTCGGAGAAGATTTGTGATCGATTTCTGTAACTTGTTGAGCTCGTTCTTTACCTAATGTAGTATACAATTCATGATCTCGTCCATAGAATTTGGAAATAACTAAAAATTTCATTAAAAAAGTGAAACATTTGAGAGAGTTCGATTTTTTGGATAAAATTTTAAAAAATATATGGAATGGTGTCCAAGGCACTTTGGCCAACCGTGGGACTCCCTCTGCGGAAATAAACCGTGATTTTGAAATTAGCAGAGAAGCTCATAAAAATTATAGGAAAATTTTTCGGGGAATGGGTAAAGTTTTCGGGTGTAATTTTATACGAGGAATCGATTGCATGCATTTTCCTGTATAGACCGTGCGATAAAATAAAAAAAGGAAAAAAATTTACTTCTAGGTTCGATAGTTGTCGATTTTATTTTTTCTATATTCATCTTTCTTTCAACAAATGGAGAATTCTTCACTTTGGTCGATTTTTGTACATTTTCAATCGTTTCTCTTTGTAAATTCTCCACCCTAATTTTAGAGGTTTCTATCTTTTCCTCAGACCTAAAAATTTCACGACTTGGAACCTTCATACGTCTTGATTTCCCTTTTTTGACTTTTTTCTCTCTCTTGCTTTCTCCGCTTGGATTTCGGGTTTCATTTTGTGAACTTTTCTTGCCGGAAGCATGCGTTTCTTTCTCAGAAAATCTGCTAAATATCCTAGTAATCGATAATTTTTGATCGGTGGTTCCTTTTTTGTATAGCTCCAAAAGTGAATTTTTGTATGATTCCGGTAGCTTTGCAGATGCTATCAAGCTTGAAGTTATTGGAGCTAATGACACCATTGAGGGTGATTTTCGCCGAATTTCACTAGATTTTAAGTGATTTTTGGAGATTTTGATAGGTTCTTCAATAGAAAGGTTGCTTTCTTCAGACTTAGAACCCTCAATCAATCCACTCTGAGCAAGTTGAGTTAGAACTTTTTGGTCATATCTTGGCCAGAAGCGAGATCTTGTAGCGGCACTTTTTTCCAGACTTTTTGCATTTTGTTTCCAGCGAGCGTTTAATTCGGCGCTTTCTTGTTTGAGGTTGGATAAAGGTTTCGAAGTGGTTGAGGGTTCTGTTGGAGGGCTAGCCGTTGATGAATGTGGACTATCCTGTTCTCTTCCAAAAGTCTGCACTCCAAAAATTTGACCATTTTTCAATCCTGGTTTCGACATGCTTGACACCACTCCGTTAACTTTCGGTATTTCCTTTGCTATCATCCTCTCCCTGATAATAAACGCCTCTCTCAATTGCGTCATATTCGAAGCTTCATTCACCACTGGATTTTCATTAGTCTTACTTTTTGCAGTTTCCACCAACTTTTTCATTAATGGCACCAATTCCTTGATCGGAATCAAAATACTAGCTCCACTGGATGATGCCATACTGGCTTCATTTTTGTCTTTAGTGTCGTTATAATTAGGAAAAGTTCTATTATTCACAGCATTCCAGACCCTTTTCCCAGGAATCCCAGCATATGATCTAGCACGATAAACGGCTTTATTTCCTTCATTTTCACTACTTCTTGTGTTCAAAAGTTCTTCTAGTTTTTCGAGAAGAACAGGTGAAAAATCCGGATGTATTGGAGCACCATGGATTTGAGCGGTGATAATGTATTTTTTAAAAGTATCGGCAAAGGACGTGTCGCCGAAGGTTGATATTCTTGTTAAAGGTGTGATTGGTTTGGCGAGGCGCGGTGGTGAAAGATTAGGATTGAAAACAGGATTTTTGTTGATAAAGTTGGAGCTGAAAGTTGAGGCTAAATTGACTGGCTTGAAAGTGGATGGTGACAACGTTGAGTTCGGTCTAGGAGCTAGTGTTGTCGAACCTATAGTTGAAATTTTTTCCTCTTGGATTACACTTTGTTCTTGAGTGGGCATTGCAAATTTCATGTGCATAAAAGATTTTATACCGTCAGAATTAGGTTGAGCAGCTTTATTCTTGAGCAAACTTGGTGCCGTAGTTAAAATCACTTCTGAAATTTGTCTAGATGGATTTTCATGAGCCACTTGAGGTTGTCGACCTATATCCTGGTTTACTGAATAAGTCCCAGCAGGTAGCGGTGCAGGAATGATGTTTTCAATTTCTTTTGAGAGGGAAACTGGGAGATGCCGAAACTGGGCATGGATTAGTTCATCATAAAAGTTCAACAGTTCAGCACCGGCTTTAACTTGGGGAAGTGTTTGTCTGGTTGGGGCAAAAGTTGTTGTTGAAATAGCTGGTGGCTTTGCTATTATAATTACCTTATCTTGAATTTGACTAGCTGGTTCCACTAGAGGTAGATCCAACGATTCTTGCGGTTTTGTTGGCCCTTTTGCTATGTCGTCTGGATGAGGCACATCTTCAGTTTTTGATTGATGAGTTTGAAGAATTTGCTGATGTGCCAGCAGCCTCTGTGGTTGCTGATCAAAAGTGATAAAATTTTTTGGCGGCAAAGAAATAACTCTATCTTGAACCACTACACTTGCATCAACTTGAGGATGCGTCAAATTTTGGTTCATATCTTTTGTTTTGTTCAAGCTCATCATAGCTGTTAGACGTTCTTCTACTTGTGATTGTATTGGAAGTAATTGTTGTGACAGATTTGCCCGATTTTCAGATGTTGTTGCTGGACTCATCATGTGTTGCATTGTCTGTAAAAATTCTAGTGCTTGAAGTGGTGAAACAAGAATTTGCTCTTTCTTATCATTTCCAAGCTTGTCTAATGGCTTCTCTACATCTAAAGTTGTTGATTCTTGCTGTGACGAGCGAGAATTTGTGGCTTCTGGAATGGCGGTAGTAATTTGAAATCGATTTAGTTTCGGTGCCGAAAAGATTACTGCTTTAGATTCGTCTGGTTTCTTAGGACTTATTTCGTCAGTTTTTGGTTCTGGTGACATTGATCGAAGTATGGGCAAGTTGATTGGTAGCGGAGGAGAATTAGGACGTGTCATATTGTCCTTTCTTGCGGTAACTTTAGGTACTGGGTTCAAAATCGCTTCTTGAGTAGTAGTTATGTCTTGTTGATCTTTGTTTTGATTCTGCCTTACTTGGAGGACTGGTATAAAATGATCTTCGACAAATTTAGGCGCAGGATTTTTAGTCTCTTCTTTCAACAGAATCTGCTTCATTGGAGTTACAAGCCGTCTTTCTTGCCTATCTAATCCATCACTTTTGTTTATAGGCAAATTCTTGTTATGTGGCACTTCAAATATAGGAAGTCCGGAGGACAGAAAACCGACAATTCTCGAAATTTCATTTAAGGGATAAGGCAAGTCCACATGGGCTTGGGGCTTTTCTTTATGTTCTTCAGAAATCACATTTTGTTGGGGTAAGGTATTCTTTTCGATATTAGATAGAGCTTGATTGGCTTCGAATTGAGCTGGTATTGTTGGAATAGTAACTGGTGTAGCCAATTTTTGCACCGTTGTGGCAGCAGTTGACATTGAAGGAGTTGTTGAAGCTTCAGTTACTCTTGTTGTAAATTCTTGAGTTGTTGTTTGTGGTAATGTGGTTGGAGAGGTACCTTCTGGAGTCGTAAATCTTATTTTAGTTGGAATTGTCACCATTTCTATCTCAAATTGGTCTGGAATAGTTTCAGAATCGTCTGAACCTGAGCGAGTAACTTCATGATTGAGATTTGATTGGAATGTAGTATTAGGGACTGGAACCTGCTCTATGGCTCTAGGAATAAACTGAACCGCTTTTTCATCTAGATCCTGTTGATTTGAATCCGAAATTTGTATATTTGACAAGTTTACTTGGTTTTGATGACCTCTTTGGTTTATATTTTCTTGATTAGGCGATATACTAGTCAGGGTATCACGCCCGAAAGTTTCTTTTATATTTAGATTATTCAAAGACTGAGGCGGACCCGTATTTTCTATTGCAGGTATAGTTGATTCTATAGTCGTTGTTTGAACCTTTGGTAGTGCTCTTGAAGTTGATGTTACTACCGTTTCTGGTTTCACAGGCTCTTGAGGTGTCAAAAATTGCTGCTGCAACGCTTGTGGCATCAAAAGTCTCATCTTTTCTAACAAATCTTCTCTCATACTTTCTAACGACATTGGCATGTTTCTTGGCAAGATTGGCATAAGTTTAGGCTCGGCGGATAAATTTTGATGCTCACTTTGTATAGATCTATTTTCTAGTGGCATATGATGAAGTGCTGTTTGTGTTTGTACGTGCTCTAAAAGATTTGTTTGAGTTTAGTAATCGGTATAATGTTAGAACAGTAACATGGAAGGAAGTCAGTTAGGGGCCATTCATGTGTTACGTAATCTCGTAATAGGGAAAGGTGACTTCCTAGAGAGAGGACTCCAGTGGCGTAGGGAGAAGGACCGACTGGGAGGGGCACTTCCCCGAAAAAGGGCTGATTTTTTCCAAAAACATAAGGGGAACCCTTATGTGTAGGGATTTAAAAAAAAATTCGGCCCACTAGGGGGATACCTGCTCCCCCTGTCACTCCCTTGCTTACGCCATTGGATGACTCCTCAGGCAGAGGGGGCTGATAACTATTATGAAAGATTATAGGAGGGGATCTGATTACGTAATCTGAAAGAAAGTTTGGAAGTGTTAAAAATTTGGCAAAAAATACCCAAAATGTCCAAAAAGTCGAAAATTTGGCAAAAAAATTGAAAATTTTGACAAAAATTAGTTAAAAAATTGAAATTTTATATCACTTGGCTTACTTGGTACAAATTCATGGTTATTACGCATTGAACGTTGTTCTAGAGCCATTTTGTGATCTGATTGTTGTGAATTAGTTAAATGATTTCTATTTTCTAATACAGATGATATTTTTGAAGCGTTCTTTAGAAAAGTCGATTTTTCGAAATCTCGTACTTTATTATTTGCGTTGATACCAATTTTTTTTATTGGAAAAAAGTTCGAGGAGGGTGTCACTGGAAGATCTCGGAATTTTTCGGTGCTATGTATACTTTTTAGTGTAGATCGCTCCTGTTTTTCAATTTCATTTTGAGGCTGTTCTAGTAAGTCTTCTTCTGGAGAAAAAGGTCCTTGGATAACTTCCATTATATTTCTACTTTCTTGTAACATAGTCGTTAGATTTGTTGATTGATTAGATTGTATAGCATGTGTTGCTTGCAGCTGGGATGTTGAAGCTGTAGTTATTGGAGTAGTTGTTGGTGTTGTTGTTGATGCAATTTTTGGTATCAACGTTGTTTCTGAATCAGATCTATGGTGCATCTCCAAGCCTATCGAAACTGTTTCATCTCTTCCAACTTTTCGAGCCATCGATTCCTGAAGTCTATTGTTTTGTTGATCTTTATCACTTTTTATATCTGATATCTGCGAAATTTGCGCTTGATTCAGACCTTCGGATGATGGATTGTTAATGGTTTCAATTGACAGTGATAAAGTTGAAGTAATCATTGTTGTTTCTGGTGGATTTTGAGATATTGAGTTCGGAGACAAAGTTTCTGAAGTACTTGAAAAAATTGGCCTCGACTTTTCCTGGATTTGAGAGTTTCGTAGAATTAAAGGCTGTTGAGGGCTTGGAAAGTGCCTAAAGTTATTAAAAGATAAAAATAGAACAATCTAATTTTGGATCACACATCTTGGGATGGAGGATGATGAGTCAGGTCAAAAGCGTAATACGTTTGAATTTCGAGAGGGATGTGGAGAGGGATCCATTGATTACGCATACTTAAAATTTACGTGCACTTAAAAATTATTTTTTCCTGTGGTCAAAATTTAACAAGTCTTTCGGATTCGTGATCTCCATACTCAAAAACCCACGAGTACAAAAAATCAGCCGATTTGGAGAACTTGTTGAAAAATCGATTTTTGTGCCTTGGTCCCCAAAAAAGTGAAAAATTTTTGTCCCCGATTTCGATGATTTTGGTATCAATCGTCTTCTCTCAGTGTCCTCTAAAACTTTTGTTTTAGCGTCGACAGTTTAAATCTAACGTTCTCGAGATCGTCTGGACAAACACATAGACGTTATACGTTTAATGTAGTAGGATTTACAGAAGAAAATTTTTTCAAGGAAAATAAAAATAGGCAAAAATTTTATGAAGTTGGATTTAGTGGGCCTGATAAAAATATATATTTTTTAATTCTTAAAAATTACCCTGAGGCCAAATGGTGCTTAACTTGCCAGATCGGATCACTCCCTACCAACTTTTAAGAAAGTGTTTATCTTTCGGATTTAAATGGGCTTTAGTACCTGGAGTCGAACGCTCCGTGCTCGCAGTTCCTCCGAGAGTGACTCCGAGCGTCACTCCTCAAAATCAAGCTCATTATATACTGAGCTTGATTTTTCTGCTAACACGACCACGCAGGGATGCATGTTGACGGGATAATCAAGTTCAGTGTATACTGAGCTTGAAATGTGTACATATGTATTTCCGTGGTCCCGAAGCTTCGGCCGAAGGCTTAAAAAATGAAAAAAATTTTGTCTCCGATTTTGATGATTTTTGTGTCAATCATCTTTAAAAAAACATTCTCAAAAATTTTGGGCAAAAACATAAGAACCATTAGGAAAAATTTTCAATTTTTTGACAAGAGGCAATTGTCCGGATTCCCCTTCCCTTTAGGTGCCTATTTTTCATCATGAGGTGCCAACAGGCCGCGATTTTTACGGCCCAGCCCAGACCGCAAAATCGTGACCCAGCCCGGCCCATTTTTAAGGCCGTAAAAAATCGCGGCTCCAGCCATGGGCCGTGCTTAACGGCCCATTTATATCAACAAATTTATAACATTTAGGTTGGTCCACCCTTATGTATTTTTTCCAACATTTTAAGCAAAAACATAAGGTGACCAAGGCATTTTTTGTTGAAAAATAGGTTTTTAAGCTGAAAATGCTTAGGAAATGTAAATTTTTGTTTAAAAAAATGCACTTGCCATTTTATTGGGAATCGCGACTTTTTACGGCCTGAGCCGCAAAAATTTGCGGCCCCAGCCTGACCCATTCGTTAGGGCCGTAAAAATTCGCGGCCCGAGTCCGGATCTGGCTCAGGCTGAGACCCGGTCCGTGACACCCCTGATTTCATCTAGACCTCTCCAGCTACACCAATTTCCACATCCAAATTGAATGGACCCCTTAAATAAACCGTTTCTAAATAATTCTTACCCATTTTGAAAACTCAAGAATTTTTGCCCTCCAATTTGTCCAAAACCAGAATTTTGAGTTTGTGGAAAGTCACTAAAAGCAGCTCTAATTTTTTGCGCATAATCATTAAAAATATTATAAGCCTCTTGCGGAATAAAAATATCATTGTAGGGCACATATCCCTGTCCAATAGGACCAAATTGTGGATTAGGTTTAGGTTTAGCACTACATAGCCATATACAACATATAAATGCAAATAATCTACATAATAACATAATAATTTTTAACTAGAAATCGTCAAAATATGAGCGTTGAAGAATCGCTTCTATTCCAATTTTGACACGATTTTTTGTGTGGGCGTTCGAACTTGCTTCTTAGGGATTCGATTATTTTAAACATCTGGATTATTTTCCACGCGAAGGTCAAACAAGTCGAGAATGTGAACCGAAAAAACTGGTCAAGAACAAGTTTTTGCGATAAAAAAGTCTTCGTTTGATTAACAAGCATATTACTCCCTTCTTCTTTGGGTCAGATTATTTTTAACATGAGATGTTTGTGTGAGTGAAGATCCTTTAGCTGCGGATGAAAAGGAAACATGCACAGGCGGAAAAAGGAAATCAGTGATTTTTTTTATAGCGGTTTCCAATTGTTTTAGATTGATTTAAGATAAGGATTCGCTATTCAAGATTTGTTAAAAAAAATCAAATCATAAATTTTAAAAGTCGTTTTCTTATGTCCGTTATCCAGGTTGCAGAGATTTTCATAAATGGTCGCAAAAAAGACCGCATAGTAGAAATTTCGGAGAATGTTCCCTTTACACGTGCATTTATCATATAAAAAATCTATAACTTCTAAAATGGTTCTTTTCTTATTTTCCGAAAGAAAACAACAAAAAATTTTAATTATTCAGATTAAGCACGTAATTCTTGTTTTGAATGTGGCCCTAAAGAGGGCCGTTGGGGTAAAAATCGTTCAAAGGCTTAACGTTGGCATGGATAAAGGGCTGCTACTTGGCTCCAAAAGTTGTAGAAAACCATGTTTCG
>JAQGCP010000821.1:0-14589 GCA_034699885.1 Acrobeloides thornei | reverse complement strand
CCCCCCCCCCCCCCCCCCCCCCCCCCCGCCACCCACATGAAAATTTTTTCTGGAAATGACAACTCTAGGAGTAAAAACATGCTGGGAGTCCGAATTTGACATTTTCGAAGCGAAAAAACGCTTCCTTGATTCAGGGAAGGCCTGTGTATTGAAGCGAAAAGTAACAAAAAAATATAGGCAAAATCGCATTTATGTAACTTTTCGCTTCAATATAAAGCTTTCCTTGAATCAGTGAAGCTTTTTTTGCTTCGAAAATGTCAGATTCGGACTCCCCGCATGTTTTTACCCCTAGAAGTGTCATTTTCAGAAAAAATTATCTAAAAAATTTTCACTTGGGTGGCCCCCCTAATGTGTAGTAGCTCCTACTATTTCTAATATTCTCAAAAAGTATTAAAATCAAGTATAACACAGCCATTTTAGCTTGGTTTGAGTGGTCGTGAATTGTTTACATTCAACCCTGATCTTGTTGCTGAAGACGATGAAGAGGCAGGAGATGTTGAATATGAGAAAGAAACGGATCAGAATGAAGATGAAGTCAAGGCCTTCGATATCGATGAACGCATGTTTTTGAATCTTGGTGAAGATGGTAAGATGCTCGACGAGGACCTTGGTGACATTGAAGAAGAGCCGGATCAAAATGGCAAGGGTGAAGCCGACGAAGGTCCTGGGCCAAGCAAACCAATTGTATTCGATGAGAATCTCTTTGAAGATGAAGACATTCCTTCAGACGAAGAAGATGATGAAGATGAAGCCGAAGAAGAAGATGATGATTCCCCACCTAATGTCTCAAAGCTAAAAATCTAAATAAAGCTATGTGTATCCTGTGATTGTTATTGTTGTTGGGCAATGGGTTTAGCCCTTTCTGTTTTATTTGGACTACACATGGGTATTTGCTCATTTTTTGTTTCAATAAATATATATTACAGTGCGTATAAAAAACTTACAAGGTGTATCGAAAAAACCGGAATTTGGGCGATTTTTTCATGTTTTTTCGACCGAAATTTTTTTTCAAAAACCCTAAAAATGGTCCATATAAGGGTAATTTTATGCGGGAAATCGATTGTGCGCATTCCCGATGCTTGAAAATGTTTCTTCTCAGATCCTGATTCAGGAAAGTTAGTGTGTAAATTTGTATTTTTCGCTTTTATATACACACTTATTTTCCTGAATTAAGATCTGGGAAGAAGCATTTTCAAGCTTCGGGAATGCGCGCAAATCGATTTCCCGCATAAAAGTATCCTTATGGGGTGTTTTAGGATTTTTGAAAAAATTTTCGGTCGAAAAAACATGAAAAAATTGCCCAAATTCTGGGTTTTTATACACTCTGTAAATTTCTATTTCAAAGTTCTAATACATTTTTGAACTTCCTACTAGAAGTTTGAACTTCCAGTCCTAAAAAAGCTAGAAACAGTGCAAAATTATCAAATTTACTATTCTATACCATTTTTATCATGAAATATGAAAGTTGGAAAAAAATCTTTGGAAGTTGGTCTTTCAAAATGCGCAGTTCATTGACAGCTCTGATCGAAGTTTGACTGTACAAATCTGATTAATAAGTACACTTGGCACCCCTATTAACGACTAAAAATCGATTTCTTTAATTAAAGCAACAGCTCCTTTTGATGAATCAAGCCATTTGATTAAAAACAAGCGTATGAATAATTCATTATGAATGAAAAAAACTTTTGAGCAGAGCATTACGAGTAACCAAAAATACAGTTTTTAGCTAAAGTTTGCTAGTTACAGGGTGGACTTAAAATTCCCAATCACTTTGAAATTTATAATTACACAAATTTCGAAAACATCATTGAACTGGAATTATAATAGAAATTATTTTGCGTTTTTTTATAATTATTTCATGAGGCTTGAACACTTTTTTGTAGCAAAAATGGCAGAATTTCATCCAGCAATTGTGCGCGAATTTTATGAAGCTCAAAAAAAGTGCGTAGTTTTTTCGGAAAATGGCCTCAAAGTTTAGACTAAATTCAAAAAGCGATTTTTTTTCTCTTTTTTGAACTTAGCCTAAACTTTGAGGCCATTTTCCGAGAAAACTACGCACTTTTTTTGAGCTTCGCGATGTTCCTGCCCCCATACCAAATTTTTTGAGGAATCTTTTGCGTGCGACAATGTTTTGGTTTTTCGGAAAATTGACTTTGTCACTTGTAGTGTTTTTTGACCCTACAGACAAAGGGTGAGGTCAAAAACTTTTTTCGACAAAAAATTGAACTCAAACTCATGAGCTATACGAATACAGTGAACTCTCGTTAAGCGGGCCACTGTAGAGGGAGGGGCGCTTATCGAATTTTTGAGGGTGCCCGCTTAACGAGAGTTCACTGTATGTATGTTTCAAATAAAAAAATTTTTAATGCAGATTTTCGAAATCTTAGTTACACCACTGGTGACCGCCAAACGCTAGCTTTATATTGGTACACACATAGGCGTAGCCAGAATTTTGCTACAGAGGGGGCTAATCGGCGACAGGGGGGGGGGGCTGAACGTGTAAATTTTGTTAAAAAATGCTTTTTTCCTTAAAAAATCGTGCTTTTCTATTAAATTTTTGGACGACCCCCTTGGCTACGCCTATGGGTATACCTAACCTTTTATTTATAAATTAAAAATTTGATTAATTGACAAATCATAACACAGATCGTCTGCAGTTTTCACAAGTATCAGAATAACTATAGTTTCTTTGGCGACAAATTTTGCACGTTTTGCAGCGAGAGCAGACACCTTCCCAATTGATGGTATAGCCAGAAAAGCGTTGGTTACATACTTGGCAAATATGCCACCCAGAGTCTAAAATTGTTTCATAATAGTTTACAGAAAGCGTCTATAATTCTTTTCATGAACACGGGGTTTTTGTGCTAAAATTGGAGAAAATTCGAAGTTCTAAAAACGAGTCAGCTCACCTAGACGAGTAGAACAAATACCCTAACATGAGGTTTTCCATCCCGAGACTATGACCGAGTGGCTAAAGTGACAGATTTGCAGTTTATAGTCTAGGGTTCGAATCCCGCTTCAAATTTAAAGTTGTCCAAATTCCATGACAATTCTTGCATATCTCTATCTTGGTCTCTAATACACTTTTCAATCATTGTTGGGTCAGTAAATACTTACTGTGGTTGTATAGTATGGTTAGGTGTTATAAAACTTAAAATCACTATTACTAATAGATCTAGGAAATATTTACTGACCCAAAGTGTCTTATAGGCCAAGATAGAGGTGTGAAAAATTAACATGGAATTTGGACAACTTTAACTTCAAAGCGGGATTCGAACCCGAGTCTATAAACTGCAACTCTGTCACTTTAGCCACTCGACCATGGGCTCGGGATGGAAAACCCCATGTTATGGTATTCGTTCTACTCATCTCGGCGAGCTGAGTCGAATGACATGTCTCTATTTTAAAATTTTCTTCAATTTTAGCACCCAAAAAACCGCCGTGTGGCGAGAAGTAAAAATGACGACTACATAGCGCAGTGGTCGAGAAGGTGGCCGCCAATCTGGCAAGTTAAGAAACGTTGAGACAGCCTGGTTCGATTGATCATGCGATCGAACCTAACTATCTCAACGATGCTTAACTTGGAAGATCTGACGATCGCCTTCTCTAACCACTGCGATACGTAGTCTTCAATTTTTTATTTCTCACCATGAAAAGTTGTAAAGTAAGCGCTCAATAGCCTAATGATTATGACTGACATTTGCATGAATCACACACATATCGCCATCCAATATAGCCACTCATAACACTAGCATTACTGTTTCTAAAACATACTCGGCAAGTAGTATTCTCATAGCCTATAAATAATTTTATGCTTGCAATCCAGCAAAATATTAAAAATTACGTCTCTTTTTCATACATTGATTGCATGTACCCAGACCATGACTAAGGAATAATTTTTTACAAGCATTGCAATTAATAAATCCATTCATGTTACATTAAAAAACCTTAAATATTTATAAATAAAAATGTTGGAACTATAGACTATTTGATAAATACATAAACAAGTTTCACAATGAATACAGGACAAGTAAATTGCATCAAGAACGTCAACAATTGTTATTGTATAATTGTATTGATCTGTAGCAATTTGATGAAGGTTTTTTCTGTTGTCTATTGAAAAATCACGTGAGTGTAGGATAATAAAAAGCATTTTTAGAAGAAATTTTTAATAATAAACTTTATCAGGGGGAATTTAGAAGACTTTTGACAAAAATTAGGGGAACAGATATTGTTGTGCGGCAAAAGTTAGGGGAATTTCAAAATTTTTATTCACGTGTAAACACACGATATTAATGGTTTGGTGGGTATTTACATGTACAATTTTGAAATTCCCCTAACTTTTACCGGTCAACAATTTCTGTTTGCCTAACTTCTGTCAAAATTCCCCTACCTTTCTCTCCCTCCCAGAGCATTTGGGAAATCAGAGACAAAAAAATTTGTCTCTGATTTCTTTTTATGGTTTCCTGCACACCTACCCACTACCTAATACTTATTAAAAAAGACCGCATGTCCATCCGATTTGCCGTTCTCGAGATCTCGTGGTTCATACATATTATACAGAAATCGGTTTTTATATTTATGATTTTATTTAGAACTTTAAATAATTATTTAATAAACTTTAAACTATAGGAGCAAAAATAACATATTTACACATTTTAAATTTTCGCATTTTTAATAGAGTTGATCAAATTTAAGATTCCATAAATATATAAATTTCAAGTTTAAGATTGAAATTTGCATATTATCTCCATTATTTGATTGGTTATAGATTTTTTTGATACGACTTTCAGAAAATTTCCTTTTGCATCGTACAACGATTGTAACAGATATCTTAGCATTTCGAAAAATTCTACAACCACTTGTTTATCAGACTTTCAACAAAAACAATTAATTAATCGATTTGAAAAGTCCAACAACAAAAAACCAAACACTTTATGTCATACAATCTTCAGCTCGAAGCTGAATAAACATAAACACATTTACAGTAGTTCAATAAATAGATAAACACCCGTATGGAGAATAGTCAAGTCAAGAACATTAAGTAATTTAGACAACACAACTAATATATTTTCCTAACATTACATGTATTTAGAGTCAAGGCTATAAGAAGATGAAAATAGACCTAGGCAAATTATGATGCGGTTTAGATTCCAAATTAAGTACAAGAGAGAAATAGCATATACATTAGTGAGCAAAAAAATTGTGCTTTGGGACCCGGAATTTATTTTTTAATGATAATTTTATATTTCGAGGGGTAAGTTTATGCGGGGAATCGATTGCACACATTTCCGAATCCTGGAAATAATTCCCATGGTCCTGGTTTAGGAAAAAATTGGGTTTTTGAAAATGCGAAAATTTTCGCTTTTAAAAATCCAATTTTTCCCTGTATCAGAGTTAGGGAAACATTTTCAGTGTTCAGGAATGCGCGCAATCGATTCCCCGCATAAAATTACCCATGGGGGGGGGGAGTCATTTTTAGAAAAATAAATTTCGGGGTCTCAAAAAATTACTTTTTTCCACCTCTTTGGTCCACTTTATATTAGAAATTTAGTGGCTATTTAGTAATACTTTAAAAAATTCTTAGAAGATCAAAGCGATTTTCTCAAAAAATTAACAATGCAGTTAATTTTCAAAAATAAATTTTTTCTAATATATCTATTGAATAAAGAAATAAACAAATTTTCAATTGATATAAGACAAATTTTCAAAAAAAAGAATATATAGTGATTTTTTAAACTAAACAGATTTTTAGCCACTAAATTTCAACAATCAAGAAACACAAAGCACAAAAAATACATATAGAACAAGGATAATATAATCCTAATAACATTATACTATAATTTTTTCTAACAACTCAATGAACTTCTAACAACATCTTTCGAAGAGTGCCATGCGCTTCCACACAATTTCCATTCGGGTCCAACGTGGCCAGACATAAGCGACTTAGTTTGTTCGTGAAATAGGACGGCATTACAGTGGAGTGTGTTGGATGGTTATAAGATTTCGCCCCAAAATTGTTGTTGTTCAACGACGAATTAGACGATGTGGTGGAGCCATTCTTCGGTTTTCTATCATAGTAATTATTAATTGAACCTTGGATAGATTGATTCGATGACGGCAAAGTTGGTAGAGTGACGGTTGATTCGGGCATAGAGATTTCATGGGCTGGTAAACTCTCTTCCTAAAAATGGATGGTTATAAAAATTGATAATAAACAATTTTGACTTAATATGAGTACATTGATTTTTGAGCTCAAAAATTATAATAAAATTGATTTTAAGCTCAAAAATCGATTATTAAGCTTAAAAACCATGATATACCCCGTCTCCCACTAAACATTATAAAAAGTTAAGCACACATGGCGCAGTGCATTTGATCGCTTAGACACTAACGCTCAAAAGTTTGAGTTCCGATTGCGTCCATTTGTTTTGAACTTTTTTATCCTTTTTATTTAAAAAAAGAAAGATGGCATTGTTTATAACTCGCCAAGGAGAATAAAATGACACCAAAATTATCAAGTTTAAAAATTATTTTGAGTTATTGAAACGAAAACCCTGATTCATGTTTTCGTTTCAATGACCCAAAACGGTTTTCAAATTTGATATTTTTGTGTCATTTTTTACGTCTTGGTGAGTTATAGAAAATTCCGTCATTCTTTTTGTAAAAATGAAGCAAAAAAGTTAAAAACAATTGAACACAAGCGGAACTCGAACCCTCAAACCTTTTAGTGTCAAAGTGATCAATCGCAATGCGCGCCCAATTTTTTATAATGTTCAGAGGGAAACGGAGTATAAAATCGATTTTAATCTCAAAAATCTGTATAAAATGTTTTTTTGTTGCTTTTTACAATCTACGTACCCCAGAAAATTGAGCCGCTTCGTCATTTTCTTCATCAGAAGCCATTTCACTAATAGAAATTTCATATAACGCATTCAAAAGTGCTTCCATCATAACGGACTGTTTGCTGAAGATCTGAAAATTTTTACAAATGTTACAATATTTCAAAAATACAAAAAAACCTGAAGAAGTCGGCTCACTGGTGTGGTCACTTCTTCATTAGTCGGAGTGCCATGGTGAATAACCACGTTTTCGGAAGAGTAGGTCACTTTCGGAGATTCTTTTAGATTAGCTGTGCTATCCGGGAAATGCAATAAAAATGATGGAATTTGGAGTGCTTCATCAATTTGTCTAAAAACGTGAATTTTTAAGCGAAAGAGATTTCATTTTTATGTCCCATGTTTAAGAGTGACAACGTCACATAACATGAAATATCGAAGGGATCACATCATCTTGGTCCAACAAGATGATTTTTTCGACTTTTTCAAAAAAATCGCCTTAGTTTCTATAGATGGCTATTTGTTGTTTCAATTTTTCCAAAATTTTCGATACAAGAAACTCGAATCTGAAGAATTTTTTGAGTTTGACTACTAGAAAGTGGGGAAATCTACAAGGTCACATGAACGAAAATTTGACAAATCCACGTATGACTGGAGGATATTTCACAAGTCGAATGTAATTAAGGTGCTCAGTTCATAGTAACTGATTGTTTAAAATCATATAAATTTCATAAAAAGTACGCTATCATCATTGCACCTTTTTCTACATCAAATCCTATTATAACGACACACAACACAAATTTGCATAAAACCATACTCAGGTATTATTTTCATCCAAGAACAATCGGCGATTCGCTGAACCAATAAACATTCATGTCTATGCGAATCAGCTACTGTAATAAATTCATAGTTGATTCCAATTAGGACATCCATTCGAGATGAAAGAGAGAACAATTTTCGGCCCAAGTTTAATAAAGATAAGGCACCACGACGATCTGTTGTACCATGGAAAAATGCCGATCTAAAAAGATAGAGGTAAAAATCGTTTAACATTTATAAAAAAAATTCACCTACCCATAAAAAGGCGTAGCTCGAAGAATGTCCAAATAAGCAATACGTCTTTGATAGTTATTCGCATATGCCATAGAAGCCGTTTTATATTCTTCAACTAGTTCATGTTCCCAGCCCTTTTTACACTCCATTACAGGGATTCCAAAAAGATGAAAGCTGCGAACGGTGTTCACATGTACATCTGGCACCAGTTCGGTAATTTTTGTGCTAAAAATTGAATACAAAAATTTTTAGATAGCTTAAATTTAGGGGCCGACAAATTGAGCTAATTTAATTTCAAGTTCAAAAAAATTTGGTTACTCTACGCCTTGAAAAATTTAGGTACTCTAATTTTTAAAGCCAATTTTCAAACCCAACCAACGTACCGAATAATTTCAATAACATCCTCGTTATTTTCTTCTGGCATAGAATTCATTTCATATGGTCCAAATTCGATAGCCATTTGAAGAGCGGCCAACGAGACTGCCGTTTGAATGTCGACCAAATAACGACCAGTCATGTATTCGTCTTTGGCATCCCAGTATAAAACTTCGGTCAGTCTTTCATATTCTTCTTGGAACTAAAAATTTAATTTTAGAAATTTTTAAGAAAAAAATTGGAAATGTAGAGCCTAAATTCGCGCGACTAGTTTTTGTCATATTTTAGAATAATATGATACATACATTAATTTCACTTTCAATATTTAATTGCACATTTCTTTTCATCACCAACAACGGTTCATCTTCTAAAATCTCTTCTTCTCTAGCACTAGTAAATTTTCTCAAAATCGATCGCCATTTACTGTGCGCTTCATAAGCCACGTGATGAGGTTTCAATTGGACCTCTAAAAAAAATAAAAAATACACAATTTGCATAAAAATCGATGTCCTACCCAATAAAGGCGAAATCAACCAAAGTGCAAATGTTTCACTAGCCACATCATAATTTATATCCAAATAATCTGCCATAAGTTGAAGTAAATCCGATGACTGTGCTTCTCGACCACCTTCCACTGTAAACTGGACAGCTGAGAAAAGAGAAATTTGTTTAAGTCACAAATTTTTGAATAGTACCTTTTCCGTTCGAGAAGAAAATTCGAATATCAATATCCTCAATTGAATCAGGAACGTGGTGAATGAACGATTCGGATAAGCCTGGTTCAACTTTGCTATAGCTAAAAAAATGTGAATTTTTTTACAAAATAAAGTTATAAACTATAAATTTGAAAATTTTTCGAAAAATATATAGTGAGAACTAAACCAAATTTTTCGAGACCGCGACCCCTCCCGGAAGGGGGGGGGAGTCTGGCTATGCCGTTGGTACAATACTTACATAAGCGTATGGCCAATTGGCGAGCTAGTCAACGTTGGAGATCTTTGATCACTAGTTGAAGCCGGTGCCGTATGTGGTGTACTCGAAATCGAGTTCTTTTTTATCTAAAAAGAAGGAATTAATAAATTTTTTAGCATCTCTAAAAACTTACATCAGTAATATGTATAGCTGGTAATTTCACACCACGGCTTTGACTCAATTTTCGAGAGTGAATTTTATGAGACATACTTGAGCGTTTTGAGTCTAAAAAATTTTATACATAAGAAGGTTCTAGGGCATTTCACAACCGATAATTTTCTCCACTTTCCCATGATCAAAATCAAAAAATTTCTTCGTATTTGAGTTCCCTATCAAAAAAAACCCCGAATATAAAAAATCAGCAGATTTGGGCAACTTTTTTATATGAAAATTAAATTTTCCAAGGAGAAAAATCTAATTTTTAAAATTTACAAAAATAGGCTGATTATTTGCATCCGGGGGTTTTTGATATAAGAAACTCGAATTTGAAGGAATTTTTTGATTTTGATTACGGGAAAGTGGAGAAAATCGTTTGTTATGAAATGTCCGCTTGTTCGTTGAAAATGTCATAGAGCATAAGATATTTTAGATAATAAATAAATGAAATATGAAATTACAAGTATTAATGATAGAAATCCGACTCAGGTTGAACCTTTTGAATCTTAAAATTAGCCACAAAATTTATTATTTTCAGTTGAACCACAATAATACGCCACCCCTAGGGACTAAGGTAAAGTTTTATCGAGGGTAAATATTATCGAAGCGTTTTTACACCGAAAAGTGTTCCCTGGGACTGGAACTAGGGTGGTGTCTTCTCAAGTTCGACTGTATTTCAACCTTAATTCTCAATTAAAAATTACTCAATATTAACGCCATCTATCAATTTTTTCACAACAAATAAAGTTTATCTATACTTTGCTTTTCAAACATTATTAATGCATAAAGTCAACTTGAGATGGTCATATACCATTTCCGCTGATAAAAAAAGTACGCCTACGTCAATAAAATGCATGAGCTGGAATTGTGCCTATACCTTAGTTTCATTCATGTATATATACAAATAATAACTATCAGTGACATCATTTTTACAAAAAAATATTTAAAAAATCGAGTCAAAATGACGCGATTTTTAATATTTACTAAACATGTTTTCAAGTCACGTGAGAGTAGAGCATAAAAGTTGATGAAATAAACATTTCTTAACTAAAAATAATAAATTTTATAGGAATAGATAAAACCTCAGAATGAATCATATTGTTCATCGAGAAATAGCCCAACTTGAAGCTAGCATGTATGAAAAAGGAGTAGTATAAAAATGGATTTTTTGTATGGAAAAATCGTGCAAAGAAGTAAAAATGGATCATTTTAAGAACAAAAATAATCGTAAATTAATTTCTAATAACTAAATTGGCTTGATTCTTTAGTGAATTCTTGTCTCAAAATTCGTTGAAAATATATTCTTTTAAAGCACAAATCTACTGTCAAATCACTTTTTGTTCACATAATTTGTCAAAGGATCAAAGTCCTCGTTTATGAATCAGAAAAAACACTTCCTCGCTTATTACAAACAAAGAAAGTGGTCTAGTTTTAAGAAAAGGATACCGACAATACAAGTTCAGTATGTTCAAAATAAAATGATTTTGGATATTTTTGGTAACATTCGAATTGTTTAAAAATGACTCAAAAATGTAATAATTCAACAAATCAAGGCATCAAACATTAAAAAACCGAAATAACAAAACTTGAAAATCCATGCCAAAAGGAAATTTGTACGAAGAAACAACGCCCATTGCTCACAAGTCGAGTTCGCGCAGATGGACGCTTTCCAATTCCGTCACAACAAATAGAACCCAACCGAAATAGAATGCATAAAAATGAGAACCTTCGAAATCACACAGAACAATGCATAGAGAGCAATCAATCAATAATCGAAAAAAGAGTGTTACTTAAAGAAAAAAGCGACACAAGTTATTGGATAAAAAGTGAGATTAAAAATAGAAATACTGAAAACCAAAATAAACAAATGATTGCATAACATTAAAAAATTTCAGAAAGGCATTTTTATGAAAAATAAGTAAAAAATTTTACACAAAAATTGACCGCATCTAGTAATAAATTGAATAACAAGATATAACAATGTATTCGAAAATTTAAAAAAAAACCTACTATTGTGTTCGCCTTTGAGCAAATTCGAATCCGAATATTTGGACAACGGCACATCTTTCTCCGATCCGGTTACAGCTAAAAATTTTGCCGCTTCGTTGTAATCTTCTGCTGTACGACGACGAGTTCGATCAATTTTCGGTTTACGAAGCAATTTTTGCTGGCTATTTTGTTCATTCAAGTCGTTCGAGCTCAAATTTTTGTTTCGCTGAAAAATAGGAATTAAAAAAATTCAAATAAAAATTGTATCATGGAAGAGGGAAGATGGGAGTGATATTTTTCTTACTATGCATTTCATTAAACCAATTTTTAAAACTATTTTGACACCCAAATGTTTTGTAAAAACTGATAAAATTCAGGATACAATGGTGGTTTAGGGGGCAAGGGAGGCGGCCGTCGCCGCGAAATCGAAAAAATATTCTGAGTTTTCGACTTTTTCTTAAAAATTTTCATCTTTCTTCCCCAAAAATGAAAAAAATTTCAGGTTTGGGGGAGAAGGTCCCCCCACATAATTACGGTACTGCTTGCATTTGTAACATTTCCCATTTTGGCTTTCCTGTTGAAAAGTAAAAATTAAGCAAAATATAATTTTTAAGCAATTTTATGAACCAAACACGTTTTTACATGATTGAAAAAGAGGGGAAATTATAAAAAGAAAATCTATGCTTACCTCAAGTAAAGGTTTTTGCAATTCCACATCATCAAACTTTTCCAAATACGACATGTTGGAACTAGTAAATTTCGTTGAATTCAATTTTTAGCAAAAATGACGTTGAAATAGATAGCTCAAAAAGAAATAGAATTCATTTTGTTCGTTAGCAAATAAAAAATGGAAAACTACAAAAATGATTAAACTTCTTGTTTTTCAGAAATAAAATTTTTTGTTGATTGCTGGATTTTTCAATGATCTTTCCCAAATGCAGCTTTACAAGAATTTTATTTTGAAAATTTTTTTCAATTATTAAAACGAATTAAAAATCTAAAATTTGTAAAACTTTTATCAAAATTGAGAAATTTTAAGATTTTATATTTCAGTACAATCCACGTTGAGAAGAATCTATCGAGGAAAAATCTTCTGGGCTATTTAAAAAAATGGTCAGGAAAAATACAACTCTTCGAAAAGAAGGAAAACACAACAACTATTTGAAAAGATCTTCAATCGACAAACTCGATTTTCGATTTTACTTTTCGCACAGTCATTTTTGAATTTTATATTTTATCCAGGGGGCGAAAAAATGGGTGATAGCATCCAAAATTCATCCACCCATCACCTATCACCCACTAGTGGGTGATGGGTGATTCACCCAGTGGGTGATCCACGACGAATTAGGTCATATGGGCAAAATAAAAATCGTATCTCGTGTTCTCAACTTTATCGTGTCAACTTTATGAACGTCTAAAAAGTTTGTTAAAAACGCGTTTGAAAAATACAAGGAGCTGTACAAAACTGCCTTTAAAAAAATGAATGTAAAAAGCTATTCCAGGAACCGAAGTGATAAGAAATTTTATGAATTAAAAAGCATTTTTTATGAACGAATTAATCACTTTGTTTTATCACTAATTTTTGGGCCTAAAATTGGGCACTATAACCTTCGTGTTAATAAAAATATTAATTTCGACTAATTGAGTTGTCTGATTTGCAATAAATATATTGAAACGAACATGAAACGTGGCGAAAGTTATAGTGCTTAAAATTGGTAAAAATGACTATAAATAAATGATTTTATAATGTGGTTTTCAATCAAAACATCACAAATTTGCATAAAACCATGAATAAAATTTTACATGGACCATCTCTTCAACAATCCACTAAATTAGGAGGCAAAAAAGGATTAAATTTTAGGCAGTTAACAAAAAAATTTTTAACACAATTTTGTATCTAGCACATAGGATTCAGCGACGGGAGTCGGTAATGTCAGAATTTTTTTCAAAAATTTTGACATTGGACTGGGAGGCAATACTGTAATTCAATTTTCCAGAAATCAAAAATTGCCACAAAAAAGTCAAAAATGGTAGTTATCAGCTTCGGAAGTATCAGGAGGCAGTGTTATATCTAGGATTTGATTTCGGAAGGGGCAAAAATCCACTTGGGTTGGGGATTTTTTCCGCTATTTTTATCCGAATATCGGGAAAATCGCCTTGGTCTTCCTTATTGTTTTTTCTAAAATTGTCTGTTTTTTTGAAATCTTGAAGTTGATCAAAAACAGCGGCGAAACATTTTTTTGAAGAACGCTTGTTTTTAAGCTGAAAATGCTCAAAAATGGAAATTTTTGTGAAAAATAGCGGATTTTATAGAAAAAAAGAGAAATTTTGGTGATAAATCGTAATGGGGGCCATTAGGATTTATAAATAAAATTTTAGCAAAATCATAAGAGGGACCCTTATGACTTATATTTTTTCTAGACCAGGGGTAGTTACCCCCTCCCCCGCCTATGGTACTGCTCAAGAATCTTCCGAAACTGATAACTACCCACAAATTGACAAAAGTTACAAAAAAATTGACACTTTTTAATTAAAAAATTGCAATTTTGTTTAAAAAGGATAACTTTCCGGAAGATCTTAATCTTCGAAAAACGAAAAAAGCGACAAATAATTTTGCTGAAAACCTTACAAAACCTTGTTAATTCAAATGGCCTCCAAAAATCACTTCAAATAAAATTCAATCTTTCAAATATCAATCCACAAAAAATCTCTGCAAATCAATCGATAGCACAAAGAATCGAACGAGTACAGAACAAGTCGAACATTGCAGCTAAATAACAAGACCGGCGATTTGTTTATACTTCACTGTACTCTGTAAATGTTAGCGTTTTCGATAAGACTTTCAATGTTTGCTTTATATTTCACGAACTATCCAGAGGGTCCAGAGAAAAAGTAAATAATCTTATGACTGTGTTTATGGGTTCGTTGAAAGATGAAGCACACAAAATTGAGTATCAATTTTTAGGTAAAGAAAATAAAAAGGTCTTGAGTTGAAAAAATTGAAGCAAACAAATAAATACAAAGATTTTTAATATGAAAAGTTGAATCATTGTCAAAACCCCCTTATGTTTTTAAAATTTTGAAAGATTTTTGAAAAAACGTTTTTATCAAAAATTTTACTATTTTAATTAGAGACCGCCATATTTTAAAAAACGACCTCAAAAAATGGGGCGCAGGTGACCCTCTCAATTTTTCGAATTTTTTT
>JAQGCP010000820.1:0-14589 GCA_034699885.1 Acrobeloides thornei | reverse complement strand
TTTCAATTTCATCGATATTTTCGCTGAAATAGGTAAATTTTGGAAAAATTGAAGAAAATGGTTATTTATGTTCAAACAGGTATATATCGGCGAGTTTGAAAGATTTTTCAATAATTTCTTATTTTAAATTTTCCTCACAGTTCCAGCTTTCCAAATTGTAATCGATCATAGAAATCCAGTTAAAATTCGATTTTTGGCGAATTTTTTTAACGATAATGTCGATAACTCACTGCAAATGTTACCCCCTTTAAGAACTTTGAAATTCATTACTTCAAAAACTATGCATCCGATTCACGAAATTTTTGAAGAACTACGGTTTTCGATGCGCTCTACAAAAGGAAAAATCAGATTTTCGCTTCAATACACAGACTTATTCAAAATCATGAAAATATTGTAGAAAGAAACTTCCTGACGACAAAACGGTATCAAAAAAGCATTTAATCTCCTTTTTCCGTGAATTTTTAAAATCTGTCCTATCACTGTTGATCACCCTGTATTGCTGATTGGGCTTGCTTTCAAAGCATCGCTCAACGATCTCGACGGATTTGGTATCCGCTTTACTGATAAGTTTTTGTAGTTGTACTATATAAACTTCATTCGAAAATTCGATTGGCGTTTCTCCATATGGTATTCCATTGTAGACTACTTCACATAGCGTAATGCCAAGACTCCAAACGTCGGTGCGCACGTCATATTTTTCAAACGTGTCTATTCCGGCAAACCGTTCAGGCGGCCAATAGACGATTGTCCCAACAAAAGTGGTGGCTAGAGAATCGACAAGGAAATTCGAGCTTCCAAAGTCAGTCAGTTTTATTTCGCCACTTAAATTCACGAGAATGTTGTCCGGTTTTAAATCTCGATGAATCACATTCTTCATTTTACAAAAATTTAATCCATTTATGATTTGGGCAGCGATGTAGCCCAATAAATTTTCTGGAAAATAATCCATACGTCTATGCACCAATTGGTAGAAATTCCGTAAAGACATATCCATAATTTCCATAAAAATAAGCAAATATGTTTCATGAAAAGCAAAGCCATAAAAATCAACTACATTTAATGAACTCGATAATATTCGATGCAGGTGCATTTCTCGCAATTTATATTCGACGATATTTTTTAAATTCGCAGGTGATCGAGTAACTTCCTCTATAGTCCGCTGTAGTGAAATAAATTTAACGGCAACCATTTCTCCTGTTCGAAAATGTTTGGTCGGTATTTTAACTCCTCCCCCAGCCTTTGGCCAATGAAAATCTCCATAATTAAACATGAAATTTCCTTTCGGAAAATGGATTTTACCCACTTCATTGGGATAAAGCTCTTTAGCGTATTTAACAAATAATTCCATTTTTGAATTGCTTTGGAATAAATATCTAAAAAATAGTTTAAGAAATTTTCCGAACTAAATTTTTAATGAAAATTATCACGACCAATTTTCGCGAACCAAATTTTCCAGATAAACCCTTCGTTAGCTAAAATTGCCTGAATGATTATTGAAATGATTGATCGAATGTTATCTGAAAAAATTTTGACGGAGAAACATTTGTTCAGGAAAATTCGTCGAGAAAAATTTCCGAAAAAATCTGTTCAGAAAATTTTATCCAAGAAAAAATAATTAAATCTACAGGATATTCCAAAAAAGCCATTCGATCATTTTTTGGCGAGAATTAAAAATTTTTCTAAAATGAATCATTCAGTGAATTTTTATGCGAGAAATCGATTGCGCGCATCGAAACCCCTTGAAAACGCCTCCCCAAACCATGAAATATCCAATTTTCATATTTTTCAAGTTGGAATTCCTATCGAGAATAACTGAAAAAATACGAAAATTGGAGATATTTATTGGTCTGGGAGGCGTTTTCAAAGTTTTTCGATGTGCGCAATCGATTTCTCGCATAAAAATTCACTGAATGATTCATTTTAGAGAAAAAATTTTTAATTCTCGCCAAAAAATGACCAAATGGCCATTTTTTGGAATCGATAGATAGGGACCTCCATCTCCCTATTAAAAACCGTCCGTAAATTGTTGTGACACCTATCGGGGGGTACCCATGTTAAAAATCAATTTTTTCAACTTTTTTATTTTGGCTCCAAATTGGCTGAATTTTGGTACTCGGGGGTTTTCGGGCACAAAAAATCGATTGACGCAAGTCGCAGTTCCGAAAAATGTTTCATAATCCCCCTAAATTTTTAAGTAAAAATTCAATTTTTGAGAAAAATTCGACTAAAAAAATAGGGGGTTATAAAAATTTCTTCGGAATTCGAGACTTGCGCCAATCGATTTCTCGTGACCGAAAACCCCCAAGTATCAAAAAACATCCAATTTGGAGAAAAAAATTTTTTCGGATAGGGCCTCAAACGGCACCCCTCTTTAAGGGAGGGAATGCATTTTGTGACCATTTGAGAGAAAAAAATGACCCTATTGGGGGGGGGGGTAATTTGATGCGAGAAATCGCTGGGTCACCAATGTAAAATTCGGGGATTTGGGGGATTCCCTGGGTCTTAACTGCAAGGAACTAACCTTCCATTTTTATCAAAAACGTAATGGCTTTCCGCAGGTCTTCGCAATCGGTCTCGTGGAGTAATCTTTGGTAGTTTTTTCGTTACCAAGCTTTTGGATTCTTGTGACACAAACGGCCTAAAATAGGAAAATAAGCGTGGGTGCAAACCTGACAAAATTATTTAAACTGAAACTTTCTTTATTCAATTTATACCGCGAAACAACCACAATATTGTACCAAAGTAAAATAGCAATCAAAAATGGCAGAAAATTGTCTTGCTAATTTTACGCTTTCCTGACAATTTTCTGGATACCAAAAAACCGTAAATAACAATAGCCAAAAAAAAGAATCGAGTTTTTACTAGTGTTCGATCCCGAGTTCGGGATTGACCTATTGGCCTTCGGATTCGAGTTCCCTATACCGAAAAACCCCTCAGAACAAAAAATCAGCCAAATTGGAAAACTTTTTTTTCAGAATTTTCAAAAAGTTTTCCAATTTGGCTGATTTTTTGTTCTGAGGGATTTTTCGGCTGATTTTGCAGAAACATGAGTTACGCTTAAAAAGACTGATTGGATCGTATTCGTCATACATTCTTGCTTACTACTGAAAAAAAATTTCATCGAAAACGAGCGAAAAATGCTGATTTTAGATGTATTTTTTGAGCCTCAACAACTTATGCCACAACCCAATAAATATCCTGCGGTGCAGAAAAAATCACGTGCTGACAGGAGCGTGATTTTTTTATCAATTTTTGAAAAAATTGAAAAAAATCACCTTGGTCCCCCTTTATGTTTTTTTCAAAAATTTTCGAAAAAAACTAAAGGGGGGACCAAGGTAAATTTTTTTTCAAATCCCGTCCCGAAAATCCCGGGAATCGATCCCGTCCCGTCCCGGATCCCGAAAATCCCGCCATAGCCCATCCCGAAAAATCCCGTCCCGGCCAATAGGTCAATCCCGAACTCGGGATCGAACACTAGTCTTAATATTGTCAGTTGTGGATGCCGTGACTTTTTCTCGCCAGTGTACTTTTGATCGTTTGAATTTGGATTCGACAATTGACGGGATCGACGAATTGGATACGGTGGTTGATCATCATATGACGATAACATTGCGGAAGATTCCGAAAAGCACGATATGCACTCCACACATGTCGGGCATCAAAAATGTACCAGGATGGACATGGTGTCAAATTCGAGTCATCAGCACGATTTAAATAAGCGTTTTCATACTTTAGAAATAAAATTCGAGTTACCCACATAAAACTACATGCCATTCACATAAACATTTTGAAAAACCAATTAACCTTGATGTCGTAAACAGTAACGCTTTAACGCGACTGATTCTTCTATAGCCTTCTCACGAAATCTTTGGAAAGAGCGATTGTTTGCATCGATAACTTCGGCAATGTGCTTACACAGACTATCGCTTAAAGGATCAAATGAAATGGAAGAAATTCCAGCTTGATGGTAGAGTCTTTCGCGGCGAAACGTATTAATAACATCCCATACTAGCCAAGCAAACGAGAGAAACCGTTTACTGCCACGGACATCTTAAACACTTGTAAAAATATGCGAAAGAAAAAATACCTTGATAATAAGCAACTTTATAATAGGCACAAGCCATTTGCTTCATTTCTTCACTTGGCTCAAGGCAGACTCGGCGAAACACTTCTTTATGCTCCCGGGAAGTCCGATGCATATCGATTGTTGTGAGTGCATGAAAATCGCCAAATCTTTCATAGAAAGCACGCCGAAAACGCCCAAAAATCGTTGACAAGCGCTGTTCGATGATAGTTGCTGTGTTGTACAATGACATATCGTCCTGGTCGCGATCACTTACACGATTTTTCAATGAAATAAAGCAACTTGAAAACAGCTCGCCTTCTTCTTTGATCGAATAACTATCCATAAGGCTCTAAAAAAGACACACATTTTTGGCAAAAAAATGGAATTTTGGATAAAAAATCGAAAGATTGACCAAAAATCAGTTAGTCATTAGCCTTAAAAAATAAAAATACCTGAAGTTGTGCCGCATAAGATTCATATTCAACCGCAACGTCTTCTTCATAATCCTCCCATCCAGGATATTCAATAAAAGGATCTTGTCGAATATTCAACTGCTCACTTTCCTTCGACACCAGCTTCAAAATATCATCCATAATCTTGACACGTCTAAAAATTTCCATCTTCTTAACATAAAATCCAAATCCATACCTGAAAAGTTGTCCAATCAACCTCGGGCTGGAATACGAGGGCTCGTGCGACTTCTCCATAAAATCGGCCCATCTTTCACACTTTTCTGGCGGAATATCATCTTTCCACTTATTCGTCAAAGTTGGTGGCGCAATGCCGCTAAAATTTTTGGTAGCTAGTTCATTATTTGTGTGGCACTTATCATGGTATAAAAGTCAAAAATTTTGTTCTTTAAAATCAACTGAAAAACTTCGGGGTTTTATAGTCGAGGAAAATGCTGATAATGATATTTTTGCGTGAAAACCTAGAAAAAATGTCTAAAACGTCCCCTGGAGCGTCGTTTCCCGGTAACGCGAAATGATGGTTATCAAGATCTTTGAAGTTTTACAGCTTTTTTCTGATTTTTCGCGTAAAAATAACATCATCGACGTGTTCCGTTTTAGAAATGTCAAGACTTTTGCCACCTGGGTCAGAACTTTTGTCCGCCTAGGCCAAGACTTTTGCCCCCCCTGTATAAAAACTGAAGGAAATTTAACAACTTCATAATTTTTGTTGAATAACTTCGTAATTTTTGCTGAATAACTTCGTTAATTTTGCGAATATTTATTAATTTTTTAACGAAATCAATGGAAAAAACTGATTTTAGGATCCCAAATACGAAGTTGGTACCTAATTTTTGACCCATTACGACGAAGTTAGGGAGGGTAACACCCTCTCATTGAACAGGCATGGTCTAAGCCTAATTATAAACCAAGTTTTTCTTTTCAGCTTGGGGGATAGTGCATAAATGCCAAAAATTTTTGACTTTTGGACCATGATAAGTGGAACACAAATAGTGAACTAGTTAAAAATTTTGAGAAAAAATTATAACAAATAAAAAAACGAAAATTTTTACGTCTTCGGGAAGTCAACTGCTTTGTTGTGCTTTAAGGCAATATTTTTACAAACCTATAAAAAATGAAAATAGGAAAAGATGAAATGAATACTACTACAAACCTCGCTTTCAATGCCATATTGATCCGAATTATTGATAAAAGCGTTTGCAATTTTTCCAATAGAATCTTGTTCCATATAAGTAACAAAGAATTCACACATTTTCTCAGTTAGATTCTCCTCAGTAACTACTTCCGGTTCCACTGGATCAGAGGTAAAATCGAAAGCCTTTTCGTTCCGATCAATGAAGAGTTGCTCATCCCAAATAACCGTGTATTCATCTCCGTCTAAATCGGAACCTGCCATTTCATCGGTATGAGGACGAGGACCATGTCGTGGGAAAACAATGACGTCGGATAGATGATGAAGTCCAGGCACATCAATTGCTTCAAACATACGGATATCACCAGGAACGATGCATGGATTTTTCGTGACAAAAATGGGTCCTAAAAACAATGAGTAACAAATCATCAATTTGAGCACTTACCAATATGAGTAACACGTTCAGCATTCTTGCCAGGAAATTTCAGTGATGCATTCTTCGTATAACGAACAAAAATTTGACCATATTGCAACTCTCCTGTTTCATCGATAATTCCAAACATAGAGCGGCCCAATGTTAGAGGAATGGGAATTTGAAGTTTGTTTAACATCCTCTCTACAAAGTACCATTCATGTTACTATTTAAACAAAAATCCATATATAACTTACTCAAACTGCATCTTGAAGATGTTTGAATAAGAGAACGGAAGAATGGCTCTTGTGTCAAATTAAAATCCGTTAATTGGTCATATAAAATCAACTTGGGAAATTCATTCAGCTTATTACGGCATTTTTGTTCGTCGATTAAGCACCGCGTCAATTCATGCAGATGCCTATCCAATAGCCAATGAATCCGGTTTGAGATTCTGCTGTGGCTGGAATGGCTTTGCATGGAAGAGACTTGATCTATGATGTTGATCAATGGCTTATTTAAGGAAACGGGAACCGGTGCCGAGTGTTTGACAATTTCGATCAACGTCGCTCGCGGAGCACGAAACTTCTCTTGTGAAGGGCGAAATATTGCATCCAAATAAAGCCATTTTCGGAATTCGGGATTGGGATCTTCAATGTTGTGATCTCTACCCCATTTCTTTTTGTCATCCAACATTAAGTCTACTGACATCACTCCTTTAAATCCACGAAATCGGATCTACAAAAAAGGCAAATTATTTATTTAGAAGCAAACAAACCTGGAAAACAGAAGGAACACATCCAGCCATTTCAAGAGATTTCGAAATGTTTTCAGCAAAGTAGTAGCTAATTATTCCAACACCATCCGAAAAGGTATAGGGCTTTCCATTTCGATCTTGCCCACCAATGTAATCATAGGTATTAGTGTATTGATGGCGCAATAACTCAATGTCAATTTGCTAAAAACATGAGTTGAAGTTCTTGGGGCTATTCAAGTCTGGGGGCCAAATGACGTGAAAAAAATTGAAAGTTGCAGCTTCAGTAGTTCTTGATGCCGCGACTGAATCCGAAGATAAATTTTCAATTTTTTCATGTCATTCAATTTTTTTCACTTCGTTCAAGTTAATTTTTTTCACGTCAGACTTGAATAGCCCCAAATTTTTTTTACCCTCGCTTGTGTAAAACATTGACCAATTCTAGACATAATCTTTGGCACACTTTGCATTTTGAATTGGCCGAGATCACGCCGCATCTTCGCAACTTCTTCCGACGATCCTTCAAAAAAGTAACAACCATTATCACGAAGCTGCGAATTCGATGATCCAAGAAATACAAAATGTTTCCCTAAAAAAGGTATTTAGGTTAACACAAAACATGGAGCCATTTTACCTGCAACATTGACTCCTCGGCGCAAGTAGTCCCCAACGGTTCGATCAATCAAATATTTTGACACATTATTCGAATGGATCTTAGAGCCATCGTCATCACGAAAAAGCACTCGAAGGGCCTTTTCGCCATCCAAATCGTACTTTCTCAACACTCGATTACTCATCAACAATTCAGGTACAACGTAAAGAAGTCGAGTTGGCGTTATAATGATCTTAACAAAAAAAACATTTTAAAAAATCCAATTTTTATAACGCCAATATACAGGAGGTATGGTAAGTGTATAATTTTTGCTGTGAAAGCAACTAACAAAAACTTGTATAGTTAAACTCATGAATATTAAATTAACAATAGCAAACCTTTCTAACTCGAACATAGCCTTCTTTTTTGTTATCTTCGTAAATTTGCTGTAGCAGCTCAGGATTTGCAATCATCTTTGTCTTGATTCGCTCAAAACAAATACTCAAATCTCCCACTTCAAGCTTCTCATCAACTTCATTCAGCAAACGCTCCATAGCTTCATGCGTTTGCTAAAAAAATCTTTAAAAAGTCTTTCAGTGATAAAAAAAACATACTAGCTTATCACTGTTGTAGGATTTGAGAAGAGTATAAAGAAATTTATCACGCGCTTCTTTTGTACTTAGAATATGATCTTTTACTGCAGAACCTCGAGACAGCAGAGCAGACAATAAATACAAAAAGCTGAATTTTGTTTCATTCCTTAGTTTCGTAGACCAAAACTCATCTCTCATAGGATTGAGGGCACGATTGATTAATGGAGAGTCTATAATGTTCAAATGACGAAATTCGATTCGTCGTTCTGTGATCACACATAGTCGACCAATTATATCAGAGCATGTTTTATCCTCCAAAGCTTTCAAATGAATCATAAAAGCTGGCGATTCGTTGATTTCCTCAGCTGGCCTTGAATCACGACGCGTATCCTCCCACGACGGGTATCGATCACCATGTTGGAAACCCAAACGATTGGCTTCATCAGCATTTGGGTTGTTTTTCTTATCGTTAAAAAACTTGTACATTTTCACAGTCATTGGCCAAATAAGATGGAAATAAATCTTCATAGTATAGAGTTTGCGTACATCCCCAGGCAGCGTTTTCTTATAAGGCACAAGGTCAATAATTATTCGTCGGAAGTTGCTATATTTCGAAGATAGATTGACGACAGCCTCAAAGTTGAATTTTGGATCTTTCGGGTCTTAAAAGCACTGCGTCATTTAATTTATAAATAAATAAAACTGACCTTTTCCACGCTTTTGAAAAGGAAATTTAACGATTAACGAACGGCGATCATGTTCCATGGAAGTAAACATAGCATCTAATTGATTGTTTCTAGCAATAGATCCTAAGCTACGATTGATAATATGAACGAGGTTTAAATCTGGTTCAACAACTTTATGAGAAAGGAAGCGTGAGTTCTCTACAATATTACCAAATTGGATTTCTCTTGTTGGCATGTTCAAATGGGCTGGACTAAAATTATTGGGTTGTATCATACTCAAGATGAATATAGCAACTTTTAAAAATACATATCTCCACAACCATAAATCAGATTTTGATGGACGACCACATGTTGGATAGAGAGGATCTGGAGTTTTTTGGGAAAAAAATTTTATTGAATAAGATTTTAAACTCGAATTATAGAGCAAAAATTCTAAAAAAATTAGCCCTTTTTTGTATTTTTGATCTAAAAACTCGAGTTTAAAATCTTTTACAATAAAATTTTTTCCCAAAAAACTCCCAGATCCACCTTATCCAACGTGTGATCGATATCAAATTCGAATTTACGTTTGTGGAGATATGAATTTTTAGAAGTTGCTATATTCATCTTGAGCGCCCTGTACATCGAATTTCAGCATTTTCCCTCGTTTTAGATGATTTTTTACAGAATTAGACAAGAATGTATATGCTGAATACGATCCAATCAGTCTTTTTGAGAGTAACTCATGTTTTCGTGTCAATATATAGACTTATTCAGAAAATTGGGCGTTCAAAGATGTAATCTTATTTTAAACTGATAATATTTGGCTATAGAAGTCGTTTTTTGACGAAATTTTCACTATACTAGGGTTTTTCTAGGCGCTGACCACGAATCCGCAGTTATTTTTTCCCTTAGTCAACGGAAATATGGTCAAAATGGCATACAAATAACAGGTCTTTTTGGGGACTTTCCATTAGTAATGATACCTTCTAGTGATCAAAATAATAATAAAATCCTTCCGATTCGTGTTCCCATGTCGAAAAACCCCCGAGTACAAAAAATTTGCCAATTTGAACAACTTTTTGAAAATTCGAAAAATTCGTCAAAAATTAAAAATTTTATTAGATTCTTATGCCCTAAGAAAGATCCCCATACAAAAATCAGCCAAATCTACAAATTTTGCTTCCAACACAATCAACAAATTAATTAAAACTTACGTGAACAAAATGGTGAAAAAGCCTTCATTTTTGATAACATATGAAATACATAAAGGAACCTTATATTTTGAGTAAAAAAGAAGTTCCTGTTTTCTGGCATATTCTAGAAAAAATCCGAAGAGATGGGTAAAATTTGAAGGTAAATCAGCAGCAGAAACTTCTAAATGGAATTCAATCCGATAATCGCCTTCTTCCAGATCGCCTAATGGCTGAGGGCTAGCCAGCTCAAACTGTAAATCTGGAATCGTATCGTGCAAAGATCTGTGATTAAGCAATTCCTAAAAAATATGTGCTGTTTTATTCAATTCTAAAAATAACAAATTACTTCTACAAGTTTTGATGCAAGTTCTTCGAATTTTTGCACTGGAACATGTCGAACTACAATTTTCATCGATCCAACCGCTTTCATATCTGCGTTAGAGTTCAACAAAATTTCTAATATTCACCTGAAAAAATCAAACTTTTCAAATAAATATCGAAAAAAATGTTAAACTTAAATTTTTTTAAAGAATTGTTATATAGTGCATCTTTTTGTGCACTTTTCATTTTGTGCTTCAGACTCTGGGGCGAAAAAGTAGGTAGTACCAATGAAACTTATGCACTCCTCCCCCCCCAATTTTGGGGGGAGGGGCTAAAGTGTACCAATCGGTTCCGTTTGGCCCCTCCCCAAAGTCGGTGCACTTTGCCCCCCCCCCCATCCCAAGTAACAGATGTTACGACGTCCGGATTGTGGGCTATCGCGACAGACTCCAACTTTGTTACGACAGCTGCAAGAAAAGATCGCGTCAGGATTGTCGTAATCGTTTACAACTAGTATTAGATCCCGAGTCCTCTTAGCCGAGACAGGATTTTTCGGGATGCACCATGGCAGGATTCGGGACGGAATTAAGATTTTCGGGATGGGATTTTTCAAAACTCATTAAATAAACAATTTTTCATTTAAAAATTGTTTAATTTGATCTCAATTCATGAGTTGAGCCAAAACAGCGCCGCAGATGCGAAATTTGTTGGATAATATTTGTTTTAAAGCCAAAAATGGTTCAGAAAATAGTGATTTTTTGTTGGAAAAAATAGAAAATTTTGCTCAAAAAGCAATATTTAGGGGTGTAAATTTATCCTGGGACGGGATTTAGAAGTCGGGATCCGGGACGGGATCAAGCTGTGGTAAATTTTATCGGGACAGGATTCCAAAAATCCCGAGATTTTCTGGATGGGATGGAATCTAACACTAGTTACGACGGCTGTTACGGCAATTCGGACACGATCTTTTCTTGCAGTTGTGCCAAAGTTGGGTTCTGTCGCGACAGTCCACAATCCATGTTCTTCATCTCAATCACAATGCAGACACGTCATTTTGGACAAAATACAAATGAGCTTTAAAAATTTCTACAATTTTTGGCGCTTTTTGAATGGTATTACAGCAGAAACAATTGTCCTAATAGAACAATTTGTCTCGTCGTAACGGAGTCTGTCGCAACAGCCCACAATCCGGACGCTATTCGCGTCCAATTGCGCACCTCGGAAAATGGAAATAAGAACAAAATTCGCATATTTCCTTCTTACTTTCGTTTTTCCTAGCTGCGCAATTGGCCCCAGGGTCCTGTTGCAATTCATGGAAAGTCGCCAAATTATAACTGAAAAATTCACTTTCTATTTTCCGTTTTTCGGGCCTTAGAAGGTTTTTACCCATATTTTTCCGTTTTATGGGCATATCTCGGCCAGTTTAAATCCATTTGAGCTGAGCGATAGCTCATTGAATTCTTGAGATCACGGCGAACAACTTTGTAGAACATCACTTTTTATGGAAAAATTTATGTCAGGAAAAAATCTTTATGAACACGGCTGACCAAGTTGGAAAAAAGTGGGGACAGGTGGAAAACAGCACTTTTTATCACAATTTTTATGCAAATTTTCATTTTTTTTGTGCAACAAGCCTTGCAGAATTAAATCAAGAAATACAATAACTGGAAGTAAAAACGTTGCGAGGAATACCTTGTCGATAACCAAGACTGAAACACCCTTGTTTTTGAAGTTGCCAGATCTTTTTGTTTGCCATTTTGTGCCACCATTTTTTTCTTTTTGTACTTCTTTAGTGATAATTTAAAAATAAAAGTTAATAATTATTTGCCAAAAACTTTCTTGTTGATACTTTTCTTGTTTAAAAGTTCTTTGATGCTTCGAGTCTGTACACGAGTTTAAAAAAAAACAGTATAAATTTGTAATGAATCCTTTTAGTGAAGATCCGTCTCTTATGTCACTAGTTCCTTCATCAACGACTTATTTCCCGGATGTAATTGATAACTTAGCTAACTCTAGTTTGAATTATGAGCAATGTAGCAGTATAGAACCATGCCAATCTTTCGAGGATAAATTTTGCAGGTTTTGTTGAAGTTTTAGAAAAGTGTTGAGATTTTTGGCACTATTACTTTTTTCACGTTTTTTACTTGAATTTTTTCTCAAAAATTCAAGTGATTTCGGCCACTCTTATGCAGGATTTATACTTGCCGCGCCACGTGACATGCTGCTGCGGCATCAAATGCAATTTTTGAGAAAAAATTCAAATAAAACATGTGATAAAAGTAACATGAAAAAAGTAAGCGTGAAAAACCAAAAACGTGAAAAAAGTAATAGTGCCCTTTTTTCACTCTTACTTTCTTCACGTTACTTTTTTCACGTTTTTTCTCGGCTTGAATGATTCCCGATCTCTGTCTAGCAGTTTTTTTCTGCCGGGCCCTGAAGGGAGGACGGAAACGTTTGACAATTTTTTTAAACGCGAAAAAGTAATAGTGCCAGATTTTTGAGCAAGATGGCTTCAGACTTGTCATCTAATTTTAAACTTTTCAAACATGTGGATTTTAATAAACATAGAAATTGAAGAAAAAAATTATTTCTATATTTTAAATAACTAATCTAAAATTTGCATTTTTAAGCACTGATAGACGTAGAACAAATGTTGAGAATGAACATGGACATCAGATCATAAACGAAAATACACTTTCACCGTCGCTTCTTTTTTTGGATCCATCGAAAACAATCGGTTCAGCTATGTTAACTGCTGGTATTGGGTCAGAATTTAGATCAGCTGCTAGATTAAGGCCATTGTCTCATTCGGGTCTAGAATCGTCAAACCCAGCGAAAACACAAGAGGTGATTTGTTCTTTCAAAGGTTGCAAGAAAACTTTTTCATCTAAAAGTGTTATGAAAAAACATGTACAAATCCATGGGCCAAGGTAATTTTGTTCATCAATATTTATAACCTCAGAATTGTTTAGGCAACATGTATGCAAGATTTGCTCGAAATCGTTTATCGAAAAATCGAAGCTAAAACGACATGCATTGGTTCATACTGGCGAAAAGCGTTTTGTTTGCAAGGTAGCCGGTTGTGATAAGAAATTTTCATTGGAATTTAACTTGCGTAATCATATGCGAATCCATTCGCTTGTTCGACCTTATGTTTGTACTGTTTGCAATAGATCTTTTGCACAGAGTACAAATTTACGAAGCCATTCGAAACTCCATAAACATGTATAATAAAATTTTTTATAACATTTATAAATCTACTATCGGGTTGTTCCAAAGGTTCGTAAACTTCATTTTTATGTTGTGTCTCATTTTTTAGAGCATAAGAAGCATTTTCAGCCTTTGGGAGTGCGATTTTTGAATTTAGCGCATAAAATTACCCTGGGTGGTCATTTTCAAAATTTTTTTTCGAAAAATAAGTCCTCAGTTCCGAACTAGTATCGTGAAGTGTACGAACTTTTGGAACGACCCAATATATACAGTAACAATCAAATATGAATTTATCATAAGACCACACTTGGGCAGAGATTGGTCGACCCACCCCATGAAGCCTCAATCGGTAATTGATTAAAGCGAAATTTATTGAATCAATAAAAATGTTGCATTTCGTTTTTTTAGTCAAAAGACGTATCGCAGTTTAATTTCTCGACCTATCTCCCCTTGCCCATGTGTAGTCGTGACCCGTTTTCAATTCACCCGTTTCTATTTTATAAGCATGAATTCAAAATAGAAATTCTCTTTCTACCAAGAAATCTCATGTTTCGACCTCAGGCTTAGGTAAAAATGCAGCTGTATCTTCCTTTACTGATTCAATAGTAACTTCTTTTATTTCTTGTCTAGCCCATGGTTGTATTGACGCTAAAAGAGTTTCGTTTAAGATTAAAAACGAACCAAAACCTGATCCGTAGAATTGGAATAGTATCCCTGATGCAATCAATATGAAGGATATTACATAAAATGAAAATTGCCACTCTTCTCTGGTACCCTAAATATCAATAAGCACGAATATATTTAATAGTAAAGAATTTTAAAATATGAAAAATTATTATATCTTACTTTCTTTACTACGAATCCTATCATATAAGGTGACGCGACTGAAGCAATCTGTCCAAGAAGTCTCGAAAAAGAGGCAACAGATGATGTAAACCTCGGTGCGACACAAACAATGCTAAAAATTTTCAAAAGTTAGACTTAAAAGACTTCCACGTCAAGTTTACAGGGTGTTACAAAAGTTCTGTCCATATATTTTTTTCATCGTATTTTGCTCCAATTTTATTTAAAATTGTTTTTTAAGCATGAAGGATCTAAGACCTTCCCATGGGCCCGAAGGACGTATGGGCGACGGGACTGGGTGTTCATGCAAGACGGAGCCCCATCGCACAAGGCCG
>JAQGCP010000819.1:0-14595 GCA_034699885.1 Acrobeloides thornei | reverse complement strand
TGATATTCTACTAAGTTGTCCTTCGTGATCTCAGAAACAACTCCCAACGGCCCTCTTTAGGGCCACATTTTGAACAAAAATCACATGTTATATTATTAAACTTTGCTCGAAACAGTGTCAAGGAAGTGTTTTTATGCTTTGGGAGTGCGTTTTTTGGATCCCTGGTTAAAAAATTACGTCAAAGGGGGTCATTTTCTGAAAAATTTTTTCATGTTATTGGGATCCCAAATTTGAATAGCCCAAAAATTTATCCTTTTAATTTTTTAGAAAGTCCAATTCGTGAGCGCAAACGAAATGAGAGAAGCCCCAAGCGCGAAAAACGACGAGAGAAAAGTCGTAGCAGTTCACCGCCACTTCACAACAAGAGTCTCAGTCCACCAGCTCGTCGAGAAGAGCCCATAAAAGAAAACCATCCTATTACAGAGCCTAGTCCGGAACGTGAGAAAACACCGAAGAAAGAAGAGGCTCCCAGAAAGCGGCGCGAATCTTCAGCTGACAAGGAAGCTACAGATGTTAAGAAGAGAAGGACGTCTCGTGAGCGATCGCCAGTAAAAACTAGAAGAGATAGATCAAGATCTCGTTCTAAGTCGCCGGCACGACGACGTGAAAGGTCTAGATCGAGAGAGCGCCGTCGTGATCGTACAAAATCGAGATCTCCAATTCGTCGTCGTGAAAGAACTAGATCACCAGTTAGACGTCGCAGGTAAAATTGAATACAAATTTTTAAAACTGAATTTCGACTTAATTTTGTATCCAAAATATCAGTTTTAGTACATAATTTTAGCTCAAATACTAAATGTGCTAAACAATATTTTTATGCTTTAAAAATTTTGTATTTTTAGCCCTCCAGTTAGAAATCGTGGACGATCAAGGGACAGGGACGATCGTAATCGAAGACGATTATCTAGATCAAGAAGCCGCTCCAGAGGTCGAAAGCGTGATGAACCAAGACGAAGATCACGATCTCGTTCCAGAGAGCATCGACGATCGAGATCCCGTTCTAGAGACCGCGGACGTAGAAACTCGCCAATTAGGCGACGAAAGAGTCGTAGTGTAAGAATTTCTAATATAAAAATTAATTTTTGACTCAGAAATTTGTCCGACATCGATTTTTAAGTCAATTTCAGGCCCAAAATCGATTCGAAAAATCGATTTTCGGTCCCAAAATAATTTTTGAGTCAACTTTGGATGTGGGGCGTAAAAAAGTTGATCCTTTTATAAAAACCTATTTTTAGAGCTCAAAGAGTAGTAGCAGCTCATCTTCCTCCTCTTCAAACTCGTCCAGTTCCCGTTCGCCCAGCCCAAAAGCACAGCATCGTAGCCGTTCCAGGTCAAATTCTCGCTCAAAACAACGTAGCCGTGATAGAAGCCGCAGTGGAAATCGATCGAGCTCAAGAAATCGCCGTCGTAGATCACGCTCTTAATTTGTTATGTAGTTCTCAAAATAATTTGTTATATGAATGTTAAAATATTGTTTTATCATGATTATGTTGGTTTTTTTAAGCTATATTGTTTTTGTTGATTCATTAGTGTATCCAGGATTTTGTAATTTAACAAAGATGTTACAATTTTCCTATGTTTGAAATTCCTGGAAATACCATTGTTTGACTTATTTATTTTGAATAAAAAAGTTTTAAATTATTTTTGTACATATAAATGTATATTTTCACTTATATCTTGAAATGTGATCTTATGTATAATTCTAAATTCTGCTTTTAGATGTCGCACGAAATCACGCGAGTGCCTGAAAGTGAGATTAAACGCCGTGAGAGGCATCTTATGGCTCACACTCGACCATATAAACTCCATGATCCATTCACTTGGTCCTACCGAGCAAAATGTGGTGCTGGAGCTGTTTCAACCTGTGTATTTGGATCGATTGTATACAGCGCATGGTACAGAACTCCGTGGTACTTTGGTTTGGCATACAAGGTAGTCGGAACAACTGCAGCAGCAACAGTGGCCTATTTTTTGGGTTATGCACGAGAGCACCAGTCCCGAACCCGTGATGCAGTTATTAATCATTACATGGAACTTTATCCAGAAGATTTCAAGCAAGTGAATGATTACCATGGCCGCCCGTATAGTGCAGTAATGCTTCCTTGGTTCCCGAGACGTGCTCAATACAACGCATACAATAAGATCGACAATAGTGATTATGATTAGGGCTTATTTTATGTGCTCAATTGTATTTGATAATAGGATTCTGTTTATTTTTAAATGGAGATTGTATAAATTTTGAGGATCAATAAATTTCTTTGTATTTTTGCAAGAGAAAAGTATTTTGTCAGTTTTCTTTTCAGCCGAAGAGGGGTTTATCTTTCTATTAGGAGGTAAAATTGACAGTCAAATTTGCGACAAAAAATCTATCTGTTTGACCATATTTCAATTTTTAAATAGAAAAAGTTGAAAAAATCCTGGGGCCTGTTGCGCACCTCGGAAAGAAGGAAATATGTGAATTTTGAACATACTTTCTGAGATGCACAGTTGGCCCCTGGCCATGAAAATTCCAGTAGCGTTCAGTATCCAAGGGCTGCCCCCCTCGAAATCCAAAAATAATGGTCCCCCTAGCGTTTTTGCCCAAAAGTTTTGAAAATTTTTTTCAAAAACCTAATTCCCTCATGATCTTTAATAAAAAAAATGTCCAAAATTTTTCATAAAAAATGATTTTCTGAGCAGTTCCAACATAAAAATGACCATTTTCAAAAAAATTTCACCAATTGTTGGAACCAAGAGATCACTACCACCCAAAACAGCAACGGGGCACTTTTTGCCCAAATGAAAAAATTGATATAGAATATTTGGGATGAACGCTTTCGCATCGATTTTGTCATTTTATCCAATGGTCAACTGGCTGCTCATGCAATCAAGATGTAAGTTATATAAATCGTTTTTAGATATACTTTATTTATTATGTTTATTGCTTGAAATAAACTAACATATATTTTTATAAAATAATCATCTCTTATAGTATTTGGTTGTGTGTTAACGACAATTTTAGGACTTAGAAAAAATTTGAAAGTTTCTCCGTTATAAATCGTGATAGTTCTTTTTGTAAAGATTACTTCATAATATTTAAATGCAGAAATAAACTTTGTTTTCAAAAAACCTAAAAGGATGACGTTTTGGTAATAAACAAAGTAGCAAGAGGTTAGATAGAAAGAATCACTGTAATAGTTAGGTTATATAAATGGAAAATAACAGTAAAACACAAAAATTTGCATAGATCCTAATTTCTTCTTAATCAAAATGGTCTATAAGTCGGGCGGAATTTCACAATCAACGCATTTCGCATATTATTGGCAATGTGTACCCAGCCTAGCTGATCCACAAGCTAAAAAGATATGAGATTTTCACACAAAAATCGAGCTACCTCAATAATAGCTCCATGTATAGGTGCTATGCTAGGAGAGCCATTCTTTTCTTCGGTTAATTTGTTCAAAGCTCGCAAAGCAGTCCCATAATGAGTATGAGCAACAGCATGTTTTGCAACGAGGACAAGGATCTAAAAATGAAAAATATTTTAAAAAAGCTAAAATTACCTTTGTATCATTTGGATCAACCCATTTCATAAGTCGTGTATAAGCCAAGTCAGCTTCTTTGAGAGTGATTCGTGGCTGAAAAAATAAACTTTTTGAGAATTAAAAGATGCAGGTCCTACTAATGGTTGATCAATACCAGAATCGACTTCCGAAGATCCAGAAGTTGGTGTAATATCATTGTTTTCCGTTTGTGAAGCTTCGTTAGAGTCATCTTCGATTACCTATAAAAGTTTTCGTTTCAAAAAAGGAATGTGAAATTTTTAACATCTTGAATATTGCTTCAATAAACCACTTTTTATTGAAATTCATGGTTTATTTTAGTGAAAATCTGTGAAAAATTGCGCCAAAAAGATGCTTACCTGGAAATCATTAACCGATAGAGTTTTATCCGTATTATCAACATTTTCATCCGAAACATCCGACTTGGCGGGGCTCATTTGCTTTTCTTCTGACCTTCTTTCTCTTGATTTGTCCTCCGTTGGTGCAGATGTATAGCGCAAGCCTTCTCGGAAAGATTTTGGAATTTCTTGTGTACTAATAGCCAAATGGGCATCGAGAATAGCATTAGTGTGAGCAATCATGGCTTCGATAATAGCATTTTTGCGCTTTTCAATATCTCTAAAAATCAGATATTTAGTTATTTAAAAGTTTTTCTCTAAAACTTACTGTTTTATGAGTAAATCCTCTTCACAATTTTCAATTTTTGCGCCAAAAAATTTTAGAACATCATCCGGTTTTGCAACATTTAAAATTTCGTCTGCAATTAATCGAACTTCTTCCAAGTCTACTTTCGGCTGAAAAATTGAAACTGTAGGGGTTAGTAAAAGTTTTCGGACCATATGCGGGCAAGGGGGAAGCCTCCCCCCCCCCCCAACCCACTCACTCATCGGCTCGAAATTAGGGAGGACCCTCTCACTCGACCATCATACGGTTTGAGTGAGGGGGAGGGGTCCCCGTAATTTTGGAGCATTTTAAAAATATTTTTGGATCTGGTTTATTCTTGCTTATAAAGATTTACATAAGAAATTTTCGACGCGCGGGGCGCGTTGACCAAAAAAAAGGTCGCCAACTTAGCCGGGGGCCCTCTCATCAGACGCTCCTCCAATTTTGTTTTACTTATAACTCTTAGTCGTTAGATTTTCAAGTAGTGGTCCAAAAGCAAAAAATGTTTTATGCTCTTTCACATAGAATCAAAAGTGGAGGGGTCCTTTGTAATTACCTTTGCATCAGTAACCCTCTTCAACCGTGCCAATAAAAGAGGCAGATGATCAGGATAGTCCGCCACAAGCCTTGCATAGACCTCATCAGCTACATTTTTATCTGTAATTTTTGTAAGCATGTCAATTTGGACATCTCGTAGAGAATCTAAAAATTGATTCATTTGAAAACTTTTTTATATCGACTTTAAAAACCTTTTAACTCTTGCTCTCCAAAATTGCTGTTAACCTCTTTCTTTTTAGAAATAACCACTGTAGATAGGGCTTTTCCATGGCGTTTGCCCCATTCCATAATATTATATCGAACCGGATGTTGCATACCCCTTCTAGCTAGTTCATTTTCAAGAGTTGGTAAAGTAAGGGTGCCTAATAAATAATGTCCAGCTGAGATGCCTTTTGGTAACCTAAATTCATGATTACTCTCACGGCCGTTTTATTTGACTAAAATTAGAGGAAAATCGAGACCACATACATACACGGGATTCGAACCCTGTACCTTTAGATTAAAAAACAGTACTGTATTCAACTGCGCTATGCGAACTTATTTTACATGTTCTCTCTTTTTTGTTATAAACTGCAAATCTGTCACTTTAGCCACTCGGCCATTGGCTCGGGATGGAAAACCCCATGTTATGGTATTCGTTCTACAGCGAACTGAGTCGAATGGCATGATTCGTTTTTAAAATTTTGAATCTCCTCCAATTTAAGCAAAAAAAACCGCCGCGGCTTTGGATTAAGATTTCTGGCCAGCTATTTTTTGCGGACCAGCCCACCAAAAATTATGCCACCTGGGCATTTTTTAGAGTCGTAAACACGGCACCAGGCTCCGTCGCCACCCCTATAACTGTATGTATACAAATATATACTTTTCTTCTGGCACCGGTGGGACATAGCATGCAGTTCTTTGTCCAGGGCGTAAACCATATAACGTCAATTTCTTGCCTTCTCCACTAATAGCACCATCTAGGGTAGAATATACATCGAGACTGATGGGAGCGCCTAATTTATGCTTGATAATAAGTGGAGTATCCTTGAATTTTTCCAAGAAAGAGTCTTTTTCATGTCGGAGTTGAACGAGGGCTTTGAATTCTCCCTTTTCGAGTTTTATTGAGTACTAAAAGTTTTTGATGTAGCATCATTAGAGATCAAAATTGGGGCATTTTCCAAAGCTACTGTAGTATGAGTCCCATACTTTATAATAAGTATCCCGGATTTTGGTCTACCTGAGCGTGTGTGGAAGGGGTCCAAGATTTTCCAGCCCCTCCCGAGGGCGGTGCCTGTACAACCTAACCCCTCAAAGGGCTGGACCAGGCCATCAAAACTTGGTTTCAGCCTGATAGACTTCTTACCATTACTTCTAGATAATCCTTACCCTATCCGGAAAACTCGAACTAGCTCCAATATAATGCTTTCCAGCTGTAAAAATTTGCACTAGTATACAATCAAGCGGACATTCGTACAAAAATTCAGTTAAACCCGGCAATGCAAAGTGATATTCACCACCTTTGTGGACTAAAATTTATTTTTTATAATTTTCGAGTGTTATGATCCCCAATCGATCACAGATTCCTACAAAATCTATTGTACGCAAGGGAGAAGCATACCATTGTTAGTGTAGCGTTGGGAAAATACAATAGAAGGACAAGAAGTAGAGTCGATTGAGTGTCAGTTGGAAATAAGGAAGGGACACCCAGTGGTTCGGTAGCGCAGGCGGTTAGGAAGTTTATTTGAAGGAATAACAACTTTTCAAGGTATGAATTGAGTTCAACTCCGAGCGCGATGGATCCAAATTTTTCGGGGGTACCGAACTCCTTGGCAGTGCATCGAAATACTACATCAAGGGGACCACAAAATGACTGAATGCTATCTTCGACCCAGAAGTAGTGCCAACCGTAAAATATTTTTTCTTACCATTAAAAGAATAAGTGAGTAGAAGACGAAAAGTTTGAATCCCGTTATCAAAAAGATCTCTGGCGGCGAGAGGCTGGATTTTGGATTCTGATGGACGCACAGGTTGGCAGGCATGTTTGAAACTGATGCTTGGGGTGATTTCTTCGAAACGAAGAGAGTTTTGGATGTCGAATCGGTGGCAAGCCTCTGTTGAGAACTAGAAATAAATTTTTGTATTATCTTTTTTATTTTGTCCTTTTCGACTCACCATTTCAATTTTTTCTTCTAACGGCTTAATCCCATGAAACTCAAGGTCAAATTTCACGTCAGCTTCGCCCAAACTTTGCCATAGCTTCGACAAGCATAATTCCAGGGTTCTTCCACCATGGACTTTTACACTGGTTTTGTACTCTCCATTCGGCTCCAGGACGACTAACTAAATTTGTATCATTATCTGTTTATTTTTGAGGTTCTGAACCTATAGGCACCAGGAGCTGGGGGTTATCTTCAATGGTATTCCCCCCTATTGGTATCCCTTAAGTCCTGGTGTTCTCCCCAAAAAAGTTGGATCTTCCGGAGTATGGTTAGCGATCAAATTTTTTACCTTATAATGTTCCGTATTCCTTGTAGCCCTATTCGGCAATATTTGCATAAAATGTGCAACATATTTTGTCACTGAAACATCATCCAATGATTTCATATTAAGTGCTAAAATATTGATTTTTTAATATTAAAATTTACATAAATCACTTACAAACATATGAGGCTCCTTCTGGTACATGCACAAACAAACGATAAGGGATAGCGGGTTTAAGTTTGAGCTGCTTAGAAATATTATAGTTCGATGTTTCATCCGCGGTTAAAGGTACGATTACAGTGATAGGAACTCGGAAAACTGGACCCAGAGTTTTGTTATCAGCATCTAAGGCGACGATCTAAAAGAATATGATCAAATTGGCCTAAAATTGAAAGTTTGGAAATTTCAAATGGTCATTTTTGAAAAAATTTTTTGTAGGGGCGCTATGCTGCGTCGTAGAAGAATGTATAATTACCTGTGTAAAGTGAGGTACACCTTTTTCTAAACCCGTTGGATCGATCCTGATAGAAAATTCACGATTTTGATTCATCATGACGAATAGCCTAGGTAATTTAACATAACTAGCATCACATGTTAGTAGTAAACGTCGTTCAAATTCGACCTTGATTTCGTTGTCTAAAATTAGATAAATTCCTTTGCTTCTTATAGTCCGTTTCCGCACCAGATTTACAGGGTGAAGCAAAAAAGTGAGATTTTTACATGATTTTGTGACCTGAAATTTTTTCTAAAAATGACATCTCTTTGGGTAATTTTATGCGGACAATCGATTGCATACACTCCCGAAATTTGAAAACGTCATATTGACCTAGTTTCGATCACTAGGGTCTCTTGATATCCCTCCCCCACTCCGAAGGGGGGGGGTATCGAGAGACCCTAGTGATTGAAACCAGGTCAAGATGACGTTTTCAAATTTCGGGACTGCGTGCAATCGATTTTTCGCATAAAATTATCCCTAGAAAAGTGATTTTACAAAAAATTTTTTTTGAGAATAGTCCCTTCTTTTCACCCCCTTTAACAAAATCAATGATATAAAAGAAAGAAAGAAAACGTCGTTCGAATTCGAAGAATTCTTTTTTTTAGAAGTGTAACCGGAACCGCAAAAAATGAAATCGAACGATTTTTTGGTTCGGAATATCACTGGCTCATAGCGCAGTGAATAAAGAAGTACCCACCCGATTAGGCAAGTTAAGCAACTTTGAGATAACCAGGTTCGATTCCATTAGAGCAATATTTTTGATTTGCAAAAAATAACAAAAGGCAAAAATTCTACAAGGTCGAGCTTATTTTTGCCTATCATTATTTTCGTGAAAATCAAAAGTTTTGATCCGATCGAATATGGCTGCCCTTCGATGTTGCTTAACTTGCCAGATCGGACGGGCGTCTTCTTTATCCACTGCGCTATAAGAAATCACAAATTTTGGGACTGCCTATGATCTAAAACGAGCTATACCAGAATTTTGTTTAAACTGCGGCTCTACACCAACCACAAAATCCATTGGTTTTAACGATTGATACAATTCTCTCAAATAAATTCCACGATTTTGAAAATCTCGAACTCCTTGATTTGCCTCGCTTATCGTCACGTGTACTCTATTCAAACTAGTTGGGACGAAATCGGAATTATTTTTGAACCATTCCAACGCTGCGTCAATCTAAAAATATTATAATAAACAAATAAAATGTTAATATCTCTTACTTGCACTAGTCCATTTCCCAGAGAAAATGGCGAAAAACTACCCGTTTTTGGTACTTTAGCCGTATTTTCGAGAGCTAGACGAACACGATATGGTGAAATGGGAATGTTGTTGGCTTTTAGAGCACTCAGCATACAGGCTAAAAATTGAAAATTTTTTAAAAATTCTTTTGTAAACGCGTTTTCCCTCATAGTTGAATACTTTTGTTGATGTTTTTCGTTGGACACCATTTTTGGTCACAGTTTGTCACACCATTGGGGGGGGGGAGAATTCTCAAAACTCGCCCTATCCTCTACCCTTACGACGGCGCATCAAAATGCCGAAACGGTGCAATCAAGGGTCAAAATTCAAAAAAAAAATTCGCCAATTGACTCAGCTCACTGAGCGCTTCAAAATGAGTAGCATATCATGAGGTTCTGGGGTTTAATCTATGGCCGACCCGCACCCTATAAGTGAAGACCGAGCACGTTAGCCAATTGGCTATGGGTCAAATCCCCAAAACCCTATGATATGATACTCTGAAGCGCTCGGCGAGTTGAGTCGATTGGCGAAATTTTTTTGAATTTTGACCTTTGCCTGTCCTTTTTCCTCTTTTACCTATTGATCCAACAGCATTGGGAGAACTCATCGAAGTTCCATTCATAAGTTGAGTCCCTTTTAAAGTATATTTTGGCACACCCGTTATCGCAGCACCTGGAGCACAAATAGAAACGCCTAGGTATCCATCTGACCTAAAAATGTTTACTTTTTAGAAAAGGGATGTAGGAAGGAAGGGATTCGACTTTTAGCAAAACCTACTCAAAAAATTTTTTGAAAATTCAATTTTTGGAGCGATATTTCTCTGGGGGAGTGGAAGCGATAACGAAGTCATTTTTAGCAAAAATATAAATTTTTCCAATGGGACATGAATGACAACTTACGCTGGTCCTCTACTCGACCAAGGATACAAAGTTCCAGGAATCTTCTCCCTCATACTATACATGGCTTCCATCATTTCGGGTGAAACATAAGCTCCAACACCTAAAAGTAACTTATCTCCCTGATTCAGGATGTTTTCGTTTCATTGACAAACCTATGGAAGAAGAACTAGTTGACCCAGGAGTACCAACGGAAGACAAAGCAGGGCCATTGTTTCCAGCCGAGGAAACAAAAATGACACCATGTTTGTTGACCATTTTATCGAGGGAATCAAAAATTCGGCTAAAATTTGAATAGTGGGTTAAAATTGTTGAAAAATGAAATTTTTTTACCCTTTATCTGGAAAAGCAGAAGATTCACCAAATGAGTAATTGACAATATCTACACCAAGCTCAGCACATTTGTTGAACTAAAATTTAAAATTTTTTTTGTAGATCCCCTTTCAACCATTCTCTCTACGCCATGCCCTTAAAGATGTGCAGGGTTGAGACCATGCCTGGTCTAGGCCAGTCCAGGCTGGCACAGTCGGTCTGGCCTGGCCTGCTCTCAGGCCGGTATTTTTCTAGGTCGACCTAGTCTGCTAACGGCCTAGAAAAAAATCAAAGACGCAAAAAATGTTAGCAGGCCAGGCCTGGCTCGTGACTATCTCTACACCCCCTCCCAGTTTCTACCTACGGCATTGCCCCAAGCATAACCCCTTCCCACCGAACTCCTTTCTATTGAGAGGGGTTTTCATTTTTAAACATAGGTTGTTTGAATGAGGGGTACCACTTCTGATACCCAATTTCATGTATACTTACAGCTCTTGTCAAAGCTTGACCCGTTTCATTGTTTCCAACTCGACTATCTCCAATACACATAGAAATAATCTGAGCTCCTGGAGCCAAGCCATTTTTCTCTGGCTCATCCGGAAAATGTGCAGCTGCAATATTGGCAACATGTGAACCATGGGTAGCCGAGGGGACACAAATTTCCAAAAGTTTTCCATTATTATGTATCGTGACACAGTAAGTTAACATATCTGAAATGTTTTTAACGACTTAATTTTAGGGGACACAGCGGTTTTTTGGGTAAAAATTGAAGGAAATAGTAATTTTAAATACGAGTCACGTCATTCGACTTAGATCAACAAGACGAGTAAAACGAGGTATATATTGTACAAAGACACTAACGATTCGCATGGCCGAGTGGTTAGTATGCCAGGATTGGACTTATAGGTCTCGGGTTCGAATCCCGCGTCAAATTTAAAGTCGTCAAAATCTCATGAAAAATTTTGCATATCTTTATTTTAGCCTCTAAAACACTTTGCAGTCATTTTGACCAGTAAATACTTATTCGAGCAGTATAGTAATAGTGATGAGCCTAGCCTTAATATACAGCTCCAGCAAGTATTTAATGGCTAAAAAATGATTGCAAAGTGTTTTAGAGACCAACATAGAGAAGTGCAAAAATTTTCATGGGATTTGGATAACTTTAAATTTGACGCGTGATTCGAACCCGAGACCTATAAGTACAAATCCCGGCACACTAACCACTCGGCCATGTGAATCGTTGGCTTCTTTATACAATATATACCTCGTTTTACTCGCCTCGTTGAGCTGAGTCAAATGTAGTGACTTGTTTTTAAAATTTTCTCCAATTTTTGCCTATAAAACTGCCATGCGGAAAGGTAGGATGGGTCTTTTTTTACCTTTATCAGTCAACTTGGCATATTCATGACTATCTCGAAAATTCGTTAACAATTTACACAGAGAAAGACGTCCTCTGAAAGACATATCGATACAAGCCCTACAATTTTTTAAATTCAAACTTTCTTGTCAATACTCAAACTCTTACCAATATTTCTCCCCATCATGAAAAACAATACAATCCGCTACGGGGCCAACCTCTTCAGATTTTTCATATGCTTTCAAAAATTCCAATTGATAATTGAGATTTTCACGATCGTTTTTATCGGCCTGAAAAGTTTTGATCCTGATTCAGGGAAAGTTAAAAATTAAAATTTTACTAGTTTGTCTGAAGTTCCACCAACTTCAGTTTCATGTTGATCAATTTGTCTCAACGCATCGGCGATGGCTAAATTTTGACTGGATTCCCACAGGTCTTCTTTGCGCTCTTTCTGAAAATTTTATTGAACCGATTTGCCAGAATTTCAGGGAAAATAATTGAAGGAAAATTTATTTATAAAGCTTTATGCGTTGTCTATGTAAGGACAACAAAATTTAGCGCTTGGGTTTCAAATTAGTTTGAGGATGGTGGGTGTCCCTCATACAAATGGGGAGGGGTATTCCCAAGAAGTGGGTAGAGAGTCTAGTAGATCCCCCCCCCCCCGCAAATTTTCAGAGAAGTAGACCCCTTCTATCCACCTATGGTCTCCCCCTCACTAAAATGTAGGGGATCCCTCAAAAAATATTTCGGGAGAGGGAGGCTGCCAAAGATCTTTCCATAGAAAAAATAGTTCAACATTTTTTTACCTTCATCCTTCCGAGCAATCCCTTCGGATAAAGCTCATAAATCGGTTTCATGCCAAGAAAATATTTTCCAGATGGATTTTTCCAATTTTCTGGGATCTGAAATTTGTTTCAAAAAATATAAAATTCTCAACCAAAAATCATACTTTCAATTTTCTACCAGTTAAACCCAAAACAAAACCATTTTCATCAGCTGATCTGACTGTGGAAGTATCCACATCTCCTGCTCCGGTCAAATCCATGCAATCCAAAATTTTCACTGCGCCTGTTGTGGTTGTCTAAAAATCGATTTTTTGGAATGAGGGGAGGGGGTTGTAAAAAATTACCTGTAGACCGGGCATAGCTGGGTCAACACCAGTGTCCAAAATTGCGATAATGACATTTCTTCCATCATAATCGGGATATTTTGCCAGAAATTCTGCCTAAAATTGTATTATTTTTAAAGTTTTTACCCTACTTCTGGAGGAGGGTATGTTATTCTTTATGCAGTAACTTAGCTAGACCCTTTCGGGTTGGGAGGCATGACGCGCAAAAAACCGAAAACGGGCATGGGTCAAAATTAAAAATAAATGTCGCCAATCGACTCAGCTTGCCAAGAGCTTCAAAAAGAGTACCATATCATGGGGGGGTTTGGGTTTTCCACATGGCCGAGTAGCTAACGTGCTCAGCCTTCACTCATAGAGCATGAGTTCGAATCCCAGCCCGAATTTAAGATTCTCCAAATTTCATGAAAATTCTTGCATATCTCTATTTTTACACTTTGCAATCATTTTTTGGTTGGTACACACTTGCTGGAGCTATACGGTAAGGCTTGGTCTTGTATTAAATTAAAATAACTACTATACAGCTCCAGCAAGTGTCTCACAACCAAAAAATGATTGCAAAGTGTTTTAGAGAGTAAAATAGAGATATGCAAAAATTTTCATGAAAATTGGACAACTTTAAATTCGAGCCGGGATTCGAATCCACGCCTTTAAAGTGCAAATCAGTCACTTTACACACTCGGCCATGGGGAATACCCCCAAATCCCCATGATATGGTACTCATTTTGAAGCTCTTGGCGAGCTGAGTCGATTGGCGAAATTTTTTAAAATTTGACCCATGCCATGCTCTTTTCTATTTTTTGCGCGCCGTGGGGGGGGGGTAGTGTAGCTGATTTTTTGAAAAATGGACATTTTTTGACGATTTTTGATGAAAAATGTCATTTTTACTCTGATACTCGTTTTGAAGCTCTTGTTGAGCGGAGTCGATTGGCGACATTTTTTAAAATTTTGACCCTTGCCAACACTTATTCGGAATTATGCTACGCCGTGCCTGGAGGAGGAAGGTGAGCACGGGCCAGGCCGGCCTGACCTGATCACTTTTTTGGTGGCCCACAGCAGACTAGGACGGCCTAAAAAACACCTGCCTGGCCCGACAAAAATTGAGCGGCCTGAGTGCAGCCCCGGTCTGGTATAGGCCAGGCATGGACTCGGCCTCGGGGGAGTGGGGTCTTCCCCATTCATCTCTCACACACCTATGAGAGATGAGTGGGGGAGGAGTACTGAATGACCTAGGCCAAGAATTAGACAAAGAATATTGAATGAAGGTATCAATCGCTTGAGTGTTTTTCTTACTTGTTGAGTCTCATGTTTTGGCATTAAATTCCCTAATGGAAAATATTGAGTTTCTAAATCACCTAATCCTTCAATATGTGCAGCCATTTGGTCAATAATATGTGTGTTATCGTCTAAATTTTGTATTTTTGTTAAATTGAAAAAATTAAAAATTTATACCTATATTAGATTTAGTAGAATAATTAACAAAGTAGCCAAATTTAAAAGATCTGGAACAAATAAATGGTTGATAACAATTAGAAAAAATACGTAAACGTGTGCCGAAATTGCGGCAAAACAATGAAGAAATCTGGAAAATTTTGACCTTGGAGGGTAACAAATTTCTAAAAAATTTTTCAATCTGGTTAAGTGTCGTAAAGATTCGAAGAAAAAAATGAAATTAGCACAAAAACGACACTTATCTCCTGACACTTGTTCCCGCGACAGATGTTTCGCGACAGATATTTCGCGATACTTGTTCCCGCGACAGATGTTTCGTGACACTTGTTCCCGCGACACTTTTTACCTAAAAAGAAAAACGCGAGACCCCTTCCCCTAGTGGTGTAAAATTTAACTTTTTTAGCCATATTTTTAACAAGTGTCGCGAAATATCTGTCGCGAAACATCTGTCGCGGGAACAAGTGTCGTGGTGACAAATGTCAATAAATAT
>JAQGCP010000818.1:0-14596 GCA_034699885.1 Acrobeloides thornei | reverse complement strand
GAAATTTGGCAGAATATGTAACAAGTATTTTGAAAGTGTTTGGTACAATCCCAGAAAGCTCTCAAATTGGTTTCCCAGCTGAAGCTTCAGAGTATATTTTTTATTTTTTGACAGAATTTTATTTTTTTTCCTTTTAGGAGTGTTGATAACAAAGAGGAGCTTGTTATGCCGTATTTGAATGCTTTAGCCGAATTTCGAGAAGCTATTCGAAATTTGGCCATTGATGCTAAGAACAATAATATTCTTGCAGTGAGTGAGAATTATAATTGCCATTGGATTTGGCTAATTTTCCAAAAAATTTAGGAGTGCGATCGTTTACGGGATGAAATTTTACCTGAATTGGGTGTGCGCTTGGAAGACCGAAATAATCAGACTTGTGTGAAATTGGTTGATCGAGAAACGTTGCGTCGAGAACAGGAGCAGAAAAAAGCTTTTGAGGCAGCTAAACAAGCTGTAAGTTATTGACAGAGACAATTGTATTTTAGAGCTCATTAACTTCGAATGAAAATTTTCAGTCTATTTTGAATCTAGAAAAAAATTCAAAAATGAAGTTCAAAAATCGAATTTGAGCGCAGATTAAATCAACTCTTGTTTCAGGAAAAACTCCGTTTACAAAAAGAACGAGAAGAAAAAGAAGCTGCTAAGGAAGCATCCAAACGAATTCCACCCGAAGAAATTTTCAAACAACCAAATGAAGCTGAAAAATATTCGAAATTCGACGAAAAAGGCATCCCCACTCATACCGCTGATGGTGAAGAGATTTCGAAAAAGCAGCGCAAGAAGCTAGAAGCCACATGGGAGAAGCAACAGAAGCTCTACGAGCAGACGATGAAAAACGGTCACGCTAATACGAATGGGCACAGTAAACAAAATGGTACTACGAATGGACATTAGAATAAATACAAACTACTACGGGCTTTTTGCAATAAAATTTTGTTATTTGTATGTGGTCAAATGTTGTTGTCAATATAATGGAAAAATTCGCGCATAATTGTTTACTACTTTCTTCTTTCGATTTTCTTCTGTCATTCATTCCTGAAATTGCGTACTGTTCAAAATTTTCCTACTACATTAAACGTGTAATGTGTGTGTCTGTTTGTCCAGGCGATCTCGGAAACTATAGATTTAATTCCTCGACACTACAACGAAAGTTGTAGGAGACGCTGAGAGAAGAAGATTGACACGAAAATCATCGAAATCGGAGTAAAAAAATTTCTCACTTGGTGTTTTTTATATTTTACTCAAGAGTAAAATTTCGTGAGTGCTGCTCACATTTTACTCTAGAGTAAAGTGCTCAAAGTCATTCTCGGAGAAACCGTGGGCGCGTTAGCGCTCTAGAATGGGGAAGCCAAACCGAAACCACATGTTTGAAAAAGTTGAAAAAAAACAGATAAATTATTTTTCATTAAAAATTATCAAATTTTTTCTTAAAATGTCCAGAATTTCATTTGTTTAAATCAAAAACCATAATTTTTCACCAAAAAATGCCTTTTTCTGAGCATTTTCAGCTTAAAAACGTCAAATTTTGAACAAAAAATATCGCGAAAATTTTGTTTAAAAAACCGACCGAAACCAAAAAGTTGGAAAACCGATAAAAAACCGAAACCAAAGGTCATAAAAAAAACCGAAACCCGAACGATTTTTATCGTATTCTTTTTCTACTTTATACTTTATAGCGCTTGGTCCCGGTACTGAGAAAAATTTTTTTTTATTCGTGCATTATCGAATTCAATGTGATTTTTTCAAGCACCCTTCTATTGTTGTATGTTTTGTTTTCAGTATCATCAGTTTTTTTTTTGCAAGGCTATGCAAAGGAGTATTCATTGAGTCCATTTTCCAGTTCTTTACAAAATTTGGCTTCAGAATCTCCATTAAGCCTTCTTGACTATGCTACTTTTGTTTCTGTTTTTAATGGAGCTTTATGTAATACTCTTTTTATTGAAGTAAAGAATAATAAACCCGTATATCAATTTAAAAATATACCGTATATTGGTTTTCACGTACAGAGGTCGAAAAGGGGCTGAGGCCCCGGGATCGGTCCCTTTTCGATCCCTGGTTTGTATATTTACACGAAAACTCGATTTTTTTAAACGTGTTCAAATGGGTCGAGTGATAGCTCAAAATATTCCTTAGCGCTAACTTGAGTTTTCACCACTTTTTATGAAAATCTTTATGTTTTGAAGAAAATCCTTATAAACTAAACTTGTTTTTTGCTTGAACTTTTGAATTATGATATCAAAAAGTTTATAAGGTTTTTCTTCGAAACACAAGGGTTTTTATAAAAAGTGGTGAAAACTAAAGTTAGTCAGCATGCGCTAAGGAATTTTTTGAGCTATCGCTCGACCATTTGGATACATTTTTAAAAAATCGAGTTTTTATGTTAATATACACCAGGTCATGATCAACTCGAGACGGAGTTTCGAATTCGAGACGTTTAGCATCTCGACCAACTGTTCGAGTCATCCTAACTCTTTTTGGTTAAGGAATTATTGTATAATTAGAAAAAAGTTTTTTCGACATTTTTTAAATAATTTTTTGCAATTGCAATAACTTCGCAACCAGAAAGAGTTATGGCATGAATTTGGTGTCATTCGATTGCTACGAGATCCACCTTTCTAATGACACCAAAACTATCAGGATTGGCTTTCGTATTTCCGGACAAATCCTCATCAAAAACATAAAAAACGTTTCGAAACATCAAACGATCATTAGATATATTGACATAAATGCTATAATAATTAAGAAATTTGCATAATTAGCACTAGAAGTATTACAAAAATCACTAGTTTTACAATAACACACCTCATGAATGATATTATTGGCACCGTAATAGGCCTGACATTGAGAATCGATTCCGCTGTCGAAAAGAGATTCTTGAAGAGGGGCATGTTGAGCACAAGAAAAAGTTACATTTCCTCCGTTAAATTGCTGAACACACCATTCGCCTAAAAATATAGGAGACTATGATAGGCCTAGCCAGTAGTGATATAAAAAGTTTGGCATAGACTCGAAAGAAACGAAAGGTTTGAAACTATACGAATGAAACGGAACCAAATTCAGGGTTTTCGTTTCAATATTCAGGTAAATTCAAACCCAATTCTTGTAAATGAGTTTCAGGCAAATCGTTTCATTCGTATGAAACATGATACGAATGAAACGATTTGCCTGAAACCGATTTACAAGAATCGGGTTTGAATTGGCATGAATATTGAGACGAAAATCCTGAATTTGGTTTTGTTCCATTATGTCGTTACATTCGCATCGTTCCAACTTCTTCGTTCTATTAGAGCCTATGCCAACAATTTTTGTGACGTCCATTCTTTGGACGTTATGAAAGTTATGAATGACTGGAATTTCTAACCTTCACAGTAATCCATCTCATCACAAGAAGAAGAAGGTGAAGATTGGGTTCTATCGAAGATACCACGACGTCCAGCCTCATGATTTATATAAGAGCATTTATAGCACAATATTCCTTCATTAGGCAAAATTTGCATGAATAAGATCAATAGAGGAATTATGTAGGCTGGAATAGCATAGGGCATGATTTTGTAGTGCACCATGTTGACATCTAAAATACAGTCAACTCTCGATTTAGTGATTCCTTCAGAGAAATTTTCCACAAACACGACCACGCAGGGATGCATTGCAAAAGTATAAATACAGTAAAACTCGATTTAGTGACCCCCTCCCTGGGGGTGTCCCTAAAAAAACGCTTGAAAAAGAAATGAAAACGCTTCCCTGATTCAGAGAAGGTGGTGGGTTTATTGAAGCGAAAATATAAATAATTTGAATTTTAGCCGGAAGCCGGCTGTCTAGAGGTTTTTCCATGCAGAGAATCGTTTGCGCGCATTGCCGTGACATGAAAATGCTATCATGATCCTGATTCAGGCAAAGTTGGATGTTTTGAAAAGAAAATTATCGTCCAATTGCAAATTCGTTTTCGACGAACCGACTAAAATTTGCATATGAATTTGACCGTTTCTCGACGAAAACGAATTTGCAATTGAACGCTAATTTTCTCTTCAAAAGACCCACTCTTGCCTGAATCAAGATCATGATAGTATTTTCATGTCTCGGCAATGCGCGCAAACGATTCACCGCATGAAAAACCCCTTGACAGCCGGTTTCCGGGTAAAATTCGAATTATTTACATTTTCGCTTCAATACACCCACCGCCTTTCTTGAATCAGGGAAGCGTTTTCACGCTTCGGGAATGCACAAAATCGATTTCTCACATAGAAAAACCCCCTCTCGGTCTATTTTGGTGAAAATTAAAAAATCCCAAAAATACCCTTTTTTGGGGATACCCTGTAAAATACAACTCTGGATTTTTTCAAAACAAAGGTCACTCAAAAAGATTGATTTTTTTCGAAAACCGTCTAAAAAAGACCAACATATGAACAAGTCGAGAAAAATTTGTCAATTAAAACTTTTTCAAACCCAAATTAAGAAATTCAGTGGACTGGAATAAGACGGTTATTCACACACCATTCTGTTGGCCAAAATACTTTCCTCGTCTGTGTTCCTGCCACGCATCTCAAACACAATAACCGAAAAGAAAAGAATGCGAAAATTTTGGGCGTAACTTTCTTGCCAGCAAAAAACCCCCGAAACAATCGAAAAAATGCAATGCGAACACCCCCTCGGCCATTTCATCAATGTCAGAGTTTCTTTTTTAAGATGATTTGAATGACACATTCAATTTTGATCACATTTTGCAGCAAAAAATGTAGGAAAATTGAATAATGATATCATCAGGTGACCCTGAATCAGGGAAATCAGAAAATTTTTGCTAACGTTACACTGATTATCAAGTTCTATGGGGCCATCTAGATATTATGTTATCATGGAAGGGGGGGGGTCAGCCCTTTCTACAAAAAGTTGATAACGCTAGTGCATTTTTGATCACGTTGGGGGAGGGGGGGACTAAAAATCCGAAAAAACAGTATCTAAATTCTGTTTCATGGCAAACTCCAAAAAGATGGGCACGCATGGCCTAGTGGCTAGATTGCTGGCCATTCAAGTTATACATTGGCGCGGGATCGATCCCCAACAGGCTCGAAATTTTTATTTTAGCGAATCATAAAAGTTGTAAAAGTAAACCCGCCTTAAAATTACATGAAAATTTTTTGCCTATAATTAATTTTTTGGAGAAACTAATTTTCTACGCCGTATGTCTTTGGTTCAATGCCCATCATACATTCCCCCACCCCCATCATACATAGGGGGAGGGAAGAACCAATTTAACAATTGAAAATAGGTATATAACACGTAAGCCTAAGCTTAAGCCTAAACCTAAGCCTAAGCCTTAGCTTAAGCCTAAGCCTAAGCTCAAGCCTAAGCTTAAGCCATAGCTTTAACCTTAGCCCAAACCTTAGCCTAAGCCTAGATCTAAGCTTAATAACGTTAAGGAGGAGGGGTCAGCCCTCTCCACAAAAAGTTGATACCACTAGTGCATTTTTGATAACATTGGGAAGGGGGGGGGTCTAAAATCCGAAAAACTTGATAACATAATATCTGGACAGCCCCTATTCTGTCTTGTTCTGAAACAACATTGAGCAGTCATATGCGAAACAACACTTCTATGAAGATCTATTCGATAAAAAATGTTTTTGAAAACTTGAAAAAATGTGCTCTTAACATGCAGGATGTTGTTCTTCATAAAAATCTTGTGGGAGTCTTTATAACAGGGACAAATTGACCATCTTGCACAATTGTTCGTTCTAACACGCGTCAACAACATCATCGTGTCGGCGGGTGGTATGAAAACAAAAATAGGAAGTTGCTTGAAATTTTTTCAAAAGTTTGCACATTTGAAGTTTTAACATCCTATTTCAAACAATTTACGATAAAAAGCCTGAATGTTACTAGAAAACGGTAAGATCTTGTCAAGATTTTGTTCAAGATCTTGGTTGACAAATTTTTAGGTTCATCAAGATTTGGCATTTCTATACAGTAAAAAAATCGTGAAAACGCTTCCTTGATCCTGATTATGGGAAGGGATCGGTGCATTGAAGCGAAAATCAAAAATTTTCGGATTTTTATGAGAAAACTGTCGATTCTTAGGTTTTTCTAGGCGGAGAATCATTTCTCGCACTCTCGAACCGTGAAAACGCTTCCTTGACCCTGATTCAGGGGAAAACAGTGTGTTTATTGAAGCGAAAATTTTATATTTTTCTCGGAAAATAGACTCTCTAGGGCTAATTTGATGCGTAAAAATTTTTCGATTGCGCACCAGTGATGAGAAATAGAATTGTCAACATTGAGAAAAAAATGATAGAGAATTTAAGATTGTGGGACGAGTGAGCTCAGTGGCGCAGTAGGTTGCGTGTTTGGTTGTTGCCGGAAAGGTTATGAGTTCGACCCGTTATTTCGCAAATCGACATGATGGGATCGAACCTGCGCCTTCAGATTGGTGTCCAGCACCTTGAACCACTAGGCCATCGTTAAGGAACTTTTTTGGTATTACGCCAAGAAACAGACTATACCATCGTTGATGTTTTTTTGTTTGTTGTTATAATAAAATTAATTCGTTTTTTATTGCGTACCTCGTAACTTGAAGCCTCGGTTGCATCACTCTTATGCCTTATGCACTAAATATATTTGTGTGTGGGAGACGTCTGCAAAGTCGTGTGTTAGCTAGCCTGCATTCCATCGATTTTTTTAGCTCCTTCACATTACATTTCGCGTCAGACTTTCTCATTTTCATTCATTTTTTGTTGAACATTTTTATTAAAATTTGGAAGTTGGGTTTTACGAAAAAGTAATTGGATAGAATTCCTAATTTGTGTATTAGTGGGTTGTTTTTCACTTTTGATTTAAAATTCTAGAATTGATTCGTGCGGCTGAATAAATATGCTGCCCGTCGGGTGTGAGATAATGAACATTGTCGGAACAATTGATCGCGTTTCCCTATGATTGATCATCTTTTCATTTCCCTTGTCGACAATTTTGCGATCGATTATGCCTTTATTTATGCCTTAAACTCTGTTCCATAGCAAGCAACTAAAAAGCTGTATGGGCATGGCCAAATGGCTAGGACGCTGGCCATTCATTTTATTTACGAGGGTTCGATTCCAACAGGGTCGAAATTTTTTTACAGGGTATATAAAAAACCGGAATTTTTTCGAAGCGAATTTGGGGGCACTTTTGCGCACATTTTTCTAATCATGAAAAAATTATCTTGGCCCTGATTCAGGGAAAGAAGTTGGTGTATTGACGCGAAAATCGAAAAATTTTCTTTTTTCGCCCGTACATCAACTCCATTCCCTGAATCAGGCACTATTACTTTTTTTCCTCTTTCGTTTTTTCCTGCCTAAAAATGAACCTTTTTTTACTTACTCTACAATAAAGTTCTACTTGTTGCCATCGAACACTTGACCCTACTATATGAGAAGATTTCCTCTGTCTAAGCGGATCAAAATCAACGGAGGAAGAATGCGCACATAAAGGGAGGCGCGACTTTGGCGGCCTTCTCTTCCGGATCAAGGCTGAAGAAAGTGTGAAGATGGCCCCGGTTGACCGTCCGACGATGTTCCTAGAGTATGAGGTGTGTGTTTATGTGTTGTCATTCGCAGATGAATATATAGCGTACCTTATACGACCTTGGCTTTTTTATTACAATCATTCCGCGGATTGATATTTATTATGGTTGAGTAATCATGGGGGACAACACATGTCTATTTTTGTATTAGGTTGAGTGGTAGTAGATTATTTGTTTTTGAGCAATTCGCAAATTTTTTCAAAATTTTTTGGCAATCTGTGTATTACAACGAAAATATGAAGACAGTGAAAATTCGTCCCTGAAGCAATAAAAGTTGTGTGTATTGACGCGAAAATTCAAATCTTGTTTTGGCAGTTTTCGTAAGTCGATGAAAAACGAAAATTTTTGTGTCAATACACAACTTGTATTGATTCAGGGACTAGTTTTCATGTTTTCGTTGTAATACACGAAATTTCAAAAATCGCCAACTTCAAACGCAATTCTCTCGAAAACTACAACGATTCAGATACATGCCGTAAAAACAAAAAATGCTCCATTTTTCATGAACTTTCCGAATCTATAATTTTTTTGTAGCGTTTTTACACTTTTTTGTAGTGACTTTTACAGAATGTATTCATTAGCAAAATCTTGAAAGTGTTTCAAAAATAGGATATGTCCGGAAGTGCAGCCAGCAGCTGCATTACAGGAATGGCATTTCGGGTCTCTCTAATTAGCAACACTTAAGCTTTAGCTTCCTCCTTTTGCCTTGAGATTTGTTGTATAACATAGAAAGAGGCATAATTTATGGGTATTGTTCGAAAATTTATGAACGTTATTTTTTTTGTTTTAATTTTTTAATGCGCCGAAAATGTGCGCAATCGATTTTCAAACTAGAAAAACCCTAGTAGGATCGGAAATTTTCGCCAAAAATCGACTTCTATAGCCAAATGTCAACATTATAAATTTAAGAAAAACCCCAATTTTTTGAAAAAGTTTGTATATTGACACGAAAACATGACTTATTCTCAAAAAGACCGATTGGATCGTATTTAGCATATACTTTTGGTTAGTACTGGAAAAAATTTCATCGAAAACGAGGGAAAAATGACAATTTTCGATGCATTTTTTGGGGCCGACATTACTTATGAAACAACCAGATAAGTTCTGCATAAACCGTTTTTGTTATATATTTAGAGACCGACATGAGAAATTTTTTACTAAATGAGCATAGGAAAAGTATTCCTGTAAGCCTAAGCATAAGCCCAAGTCTAAACATAAGCTTAAGTCTAAGCCTAAGCCCAAGCCTAAGTCTAAGCCTAAGCCCAAGCCTAAACATAAGCCTAAGCCCAAGCCTAAGCATAACAACCTAATATAATTGACCAATGCCTTGAATAGTTTGCCAAAATTTTCGCGCAACTTAGCAGCTCTCTCAATTTCGAGTGTCCCGCCTTTTATGCGCATCATCTTGTTTTCGGCTTATCGTGGGCTTTCCGAGGCGGCACGGAGGTGCCAAGGATGGATTTCCTTTTTCTTTACTATGGGTTAAGCATACAAGTGTGGTTAGAGCTTCAGTCAACCTTTCTTCTATTAATATATTTGAGGTGCTTTCAGGGTGGCTTAATCTACTCGAATCGGCGTATGCAAATGCGTAGCCACCGTGTGAGGAGTTGTTTGCTTTTTAGTGGACGAACGTGCTTATACGGAGACGAAATAGAACGCGTTTTTAGTTTCTGCGGTGATCGATTTTTAGCTTTTTGTTAGGCAATTTTCGAATTTTCTTCAACTTCAAGGGCCATTAGTCCACTCGGAAAAAACTCTATGTAAAAATTATAGATTCGGAAAGTTCATGAAAAATGGAGCATTTTTTGTTTTTACGGCATCATCTGGATCGTTGTAGTTTTTGAGAGAATTGCGTTTGAAACTGTTCAAACAGTACTCTATTCAAAAAGTTTGTGTATTACAACGAAAACATGGACTTGAAACAAAAAACTACGGCCCAACCGATGATGATACGAAATGAAAAATGTTCTTTCATAGACTTTTCGAACAGACGACAGTCATTCGTCTTCGTTTCTTTTCATGTCTCGCATTGATTTTGCTATTTGGCGCTTACATCAGTCAAATGGCTGGCTGAACTTTTTTTTCTCTTCTTTAATCTGTAAACCAACATTTAGTATGTCCTGGGAAACTTTTTCAGATTGAAGTTAAAAATATGGTCGCCTTTACAAAAGTTGCTCGGGACGATGAGAGGAGACGATTGACATAAAAATCATCGAAATCGGAGAAAAATTTTTTTTACATTTTTTACCCCCGGGGTGTAGAAAAAATCGAGTTTTCAAAAAGTTCTCCACTTGGGGGGGGAGTCGGGTATGAGGAACACGAATCTGAAGTAATTTTTGAATTTTGAGAGAGATACCCCTACGCGGAGGGGGTACTCTCCAAAAATGATGAAAAATCGAATTTTCAAAAAGTTCTCCAAGTCGTCTGAAAATTTTGTACTTGGGGGGGGAGGGTTCGGGTATGGGAATACAAATTTTTTTATAAATTTTTTTTCTCAAAAATCTAAATTTTGGCTCAAAATCGAATTTTTAAACCAAAATCAAAATAAAAAAGTACCCACTGAGCTAAAAAAAATCAGAGGTACCCACCAAAAAATGATGAAAAATCGAATTTTTATGTTTTTATCAAATAATTTTTCCCCAACCAACCCATTTTGATTTGGTCTTCGCTCTCTCTCTTTCTCTCGGTTTGTTTAAAATTCTCTCCTTATCGTTGACTTTGGGTGAATTATAGCATTTGATATAAAAACTTATTTACTTTCCACTGCAATTTTTTTATCTATACGATCTAATTTTTCGTGATGTTCTTTCATTTTTTTGCTTATGCTGCGTTCAAGCATGTCAAAAAAGTTGTCAACAAATGTAACTTTGCCTGATTTTCAATAAAATCGTGTTTATTGAAACGATTGTCATGAAGCATAAAATTTTATTGGTCGAGAAGCAACAAAACCAATAAAATTTTATGCTTCTCGACCAATGATTTGTTTTCCAATGTTATACTAATCGTTTCAATAAACAAGATTTTATTGAAAATCAGGCAAAGTTACATTTTTTGACATGCTTGAACACAGCCTTAAAAAAATCAATTTCTAGGTTCTAAAAAAACAGCCTCAAAATGTCGGCTAACGAATCATTGATGCCCAATTCGGAGGATGGCAAGACTCCACAAAGCTATAATGTGGAAACTGGACAAGTCAAATTTACAAAGGTAGAACAAAAATTTTTATAAAAATAAAAGTTGAAAAATATAGGACACGGACAATGTCGATGTAAATGCTTCATCAAAATTGATTGGGCTTACGAAAGAACAACTCGAGCAGTATCGAAATGATCCATTTTGGAAGCCTATTCGGTAAGGGTTGCAAGTTTTCGCTGTAATACTCGACTTGCTTCAAAAACTTCGACAATTTTTTATATAGGGGAGGAAGAATTTTCCGAAAAACGGACCAGTCCGGCAGCAAAAAACTGCTATTTTTGTATATATTCGGAAAGTTCATGAAAAATGGAGCATTTTTTGTTTTTGTGGCATGTTCTGAATCGTTGTAGTTTTCGAGATAATCACGTTTGAAGTTGGCGAGTTTTGAAATCTGTGTATTACAACGAAAACATGAATGCAGTGAAAATTTGTTCCTGAATCAATAAAAGTTGTGTGTTGATGCGAAAATTCGAAATTTAACAAAAATTTTCGCGTCAATACACAAGTTGTATTGATTCAGGGACGAATTTTCACTGCGTTCATGTTTTCGTTTTAATACACAGATTTCAAATATCGCCAACTTCTATCGCAACTATCTCGAAAACTACAACGATTCAGAACATGCCATAAAAATAAAAAATGCTCCATTTTTCATGAACTTTTCGAATATTTAATTTTTTCGGAGCTACTACACAACAGGGGGACTACGTGAAGATTTTGAAAAAATTTTTAGCTATGCTCTTTTCGTCCTTTTCTGGCTGGTCTGGTTGTTGATGTTCGTTGGCGCTATCCTAATCGTCGTGTTGAGTCCAAAATGCGCAGCAAAAGAAGTCACAAAATGGTCAAAAGTTGCGGTTGCCTACCAGGTATATCCCATGCCCCAATTTCAATATTTTTATTTATTTTTCGATTTTACTCAAAAATCGAATTTTTTCTCAAAATCGAAATATTTTTGAACGCAGCCCTACCGTTTGGTTCATTATTATCTTGTTTGAAATTCTAGGTGTTTACCCCAACTTTCTTCGACGCCAAAGAAAATGATGGTGTTGGCGATTTCGAGGGAATTCGCCAAAAATTGGATTATTTCCGGAAAATTGGAGCGACCACAATCTGGGCTAGGCATGTTGTCCAAGCTGACAAGGATGAGTTTGATCCGTCTCTTGTAGTTGATTCGTTCAATGTGGACAAACGATTGGGCACGGAAGACGATTTCAAGAAGCTAGTCGACGCGGTTCATGACAAAGGTAAATTTATATACACGAAACACATTTTTTTAAATAAAATTTCGCGTCAATACACAACCTTTATTGATTCAGGAACGAATTTTCACTGCGTTCATGTTTTCGTTGTAATACACAGATTTCAAAAATCCAATCAACTTCAAACGCAACGTGAAAAGCATATACGGGGTGGGCCAAAAAAAAGTGGAATTTTCATGAATTTTGAAAAAAAAATTTTTTAGATCTTTATTTCGTAATGGACTTGCCTCTAACTGTATCCAAGGTCCATTCTTACACAACTAACAGCAATTTGGCCAAGAAATCGAATGAATCGGGAAGTGGGAATCTGTATGTCATAAATTTGGGTGAATTGGCCGTGTCCGATAACCTACTCAAAACGGCGAAAAAATATTTGGATCTTGGTGTTGATGGATTCTATTTCAGTGAATATAAGGCTACAAAAGTAAGGGTGCAGGTTTTCGCGTCGATAAATAAAATTTTTCAAATTTAGGATGGTTTTAACAAGAAGCATTTGGATGAATTTGGAAATCGGATCAAGCAAGAGGTTGAAAAGGATGAGAATTTGAAACATAAGGAGATGTAAGCATTGTGCATGAAAACGCTTTTCCTTGACCCTGATTCAGGGAATGGAGGTGGTGTATTGACGCGAAAATCGAGAAATTCGTTTTTAGCCCTGAAAGCATCCATCTGGGGGTAATTTTATGCAGAGAATCGATTGCGTTCAAAAATTATCTTGACCCTGATTCAGGGAATGGATTCGGTGTATTGACACGAAAATCGAAAAATTTCTTTTTTGCATCAATATACCGAATCCATTCCCTGAATCAGGGTCAAGATGATTTTTGTGCGCAATCGATTCCCCGCATAAAATTAATTACCCTTAGTTGGATGCTTTCAGGCCGAAAATAAAATTTTTTTCGATTTTCGCGTCAATATACCGAATCAATTGACCCTGAATCAGGATCAACGAAGTGTTTTCATGCTCGCGATCAATTTCCCGCGTAAAATTACTCCTATATGGATCATTTTTAGTAAAAAATTTTTCCCAAAAATGCACTTTTTTACTCACCCTGTATAACTTGTACAACGCAATTTTTAGCCTTCTGTTTGCCGACTCGAAACTGAAAACCGATGCACAAAATTCCAGCATTGAATTCTATGTGAAACCATTGCTTGACTGCCCCGACAAAGGCGTCTATGAATGTATCCGTGACACGGTGACATCCGAAAAACAAATTGCCAATGACAATCCCGACGGCGAAGCCCAACCCTTGTGGGAAATCACGGACTTGTACGGAAGCCGAATTGATACAAAGTAGGGCGTACCACGCATTAAAAAAACCCCCTGGGTTATAACTCTTTTCATGCGAGATACATAAAAAGTGGCGGGTACATAGCGCAGGAGCAAGTGGCGAAAAATCCATCTTGAACGGAGAGGGTTCAATCCCCGCCGGGTCGGAATTTTAATTCGAAATTTTGTTCAAAAATTGAATTTTTTCTCAAAATTTTTTTAATGCGAGACCCGTAAAAATGTTGCCTACATAGCGCAGGAGCAAGTAGAGCAAAAGCTATCTTGAACGAAAAGGGTTCAATCCCCACTGGATCGGAACGAATAAAAAATTATCAAAACAAACCCACTAACTTTTTAGACTGAAAGACTATGAACCCAAACAAATTTCCAAGCTTGGCTCCTTGGCCAGTCTTCTTCAATTGTTCTTGCGAGGTCCATCGAGTATTCTATATGGTGAGGAATTGGCCACACCTAGTTTTGATGGCACTCAACGTGGCTACATGAGATGGACATCAGAAAAAGAGAAAAATTATGGCTTCTCCGAGGAAAGCCCACTATTCTTCAACACTTCCGAAGCGGCTGATGCTGATGTTCAAGTAAGACTAATCGTGTTTCGTTTATTGAAACGAAAACCCTGATTCACGTAACAACTTTTAGACTCAATCCGGCGATATCAACAGCCCATTCGAAACGTTCAAACGCATGGCAAAACTCCGACAACGAGATGAAATCCTCCAAGTCGGACAACTTGAACTCAAATCCGTCGGAGAAAAGTCATTGCTCTTATCTCGATTCACGGCAAACAGTACACTTGAAAAGGTTGGGCTTGATTCAATTTTTTTACATCAATTGAAACTTTTAGGTATACATCCTAGCCTTGAACTTCGATAAATCTGAAGGAAAGAAAATTGCAAAAGCGGAACTCGACGACCAGGATTTGATCCAAGGACGTTCATTGGGCAAGGCAGAAATTTTGGTTGTCTCGGCGTACCAAACTAAATATCATGTTCGCCAAGTATTGGATCTCAATGAGGGTCTTGAACTCGAACCGCTTCATGGCATCGTTGTTGCGCTTAGTCCATCGACTTAAATTTTAATTCAAGATAAAAACAAGATTTTTTTACAAGAAAAAATTAAAATATTATATTTTTGGATGTTGAAATAAAAATTTATGCAAACAATTTGTTACACAAGTTGAATATTGAGATTGAACTATGGCTGCACAAGTTTAAAAAAACGTGAGGGTCGCCACTAATACGTTCGGACGGCTCCCGAACGGACTTTAGTTCACTAATAACTTCACTAATTGCGTTCGGAAACATC
>JAQGCP010000817.1:0-14602 GCA_034699885.1 Acrobeloides thornei | reverse complement strand
CAAACGAAGAACAGAAACATATAGAGCAAAGAAAGGAAATTCCAAAAGTAGGTTCGATATCCATGAAATAGCATATTACCGATTTTTGGGAATAACATCGAAAGGAAGCGGTCGAGTGCCAAAACACAACAAATTGCAGTAACAGCGTGGTATAATCCTATAAATATAGCTATGAATCTACATACAATCGACTCTAGAATAATGGGCAAATGAATCAGTCGAGAGTCGATTGTATTAAAAAAAAATACCCATGGCTATGGCACCAACGCAATAATAATAGAGTGGCCTGGCACAAAAGTGCTCTCCCTGTATCATTTGAAGGCCACAAAGAATAGCATCTACTGCGATGGAGATCATGTCGAGGATGCCCAAGAAAAACATTAGTTTATAGCACGAGTTGTTAAAGAGCTCTTTTTTCAGCATAGCTAGCATAAAGGGGACATATATGACCTAAAAAAGTTTAGTGAAAAATTTGTCAGCAGCAACTCAGATGGCTTCAAGAGAGGGAATGAATTTTGTACAAAAAATAGATAGTTAACACAGGAATACTTCTTCAAAATTTCGGGATATTCTATTATTTTTAGCTATGCTGAACAACTTTCAAAAAAATTTTTTGAAAAAAGTTTCAAAAAAAAATTATAAAATGTTTCTTGATACTTAATTGAATTGTAAAAACGAAAATTTTGTCCTTCATAGTTCAGTGGTAATGTGCTTGACTTTAGAAGGCCGAGGGTTAGTACAATTTATGGCAGTTTTATGTTAGTTTTTCTGTGAAAATTAAGATTTCGAAACTATGAGACTATGATATAATGAAACTTTTTACCTCAAAAAAGATGCCTAACACAACATATATTGTTCCAATAACGACATGAGACGCGTTGACATTCCATTCTTCGAGTGGTTTTAGTGAGCAATTTTTAGCCCAAACATTGTACCATTCGTTGTGTTTAAAAAGCAAAAAATAGAAACCCATATCTTGCACTAAATTAAAGAATCTCTAAGGACTTCTTAGATAAAAATTGAAGCCAGTGGTATCCAATGACGTTTGCCGACGCTGTCGATGTTTAGATGCAACGACGCCACAAACGTCGGACGTTTCAAACGTTGGACGTCGGCAAACTTCGACGCCATAAACGTCGGCATCTCAAACGTCGACGTTTCAAAATTCAATGTCAGAATATATGCGTGATATATGCAAATTTCAGAAAATTTGATAAATAAAACGAATTTGAAGAAATTTTTCGAAAAAGAATTACCCCATCGAATTATATGGAATTAGAATCTAATCAAAATTTTCATCTTTCAAATAAAAAAACAAAAATTTTATCACCAGAAATTTTCATTTTTTGAGCATTTTTAGCTTATAAACAAGCATTTTGCAAAAAAAAATTTTCGTCTACGGCGCTGGTTTTTGTCTTAACTCAAAGATTTCAACAAAATTTTCGTTAAAAATCGAAATTTTTTTAGCATTTTCAGCTAAAAATAAGTTTTTTTCAAAAAAAAAACATAAGAGTGGACCAAGGTAATTTTTGAAAATTTCGAAAAAATTGACTTGGTTCCCCTTATGTTCTTTCCCAAAGTTTTCGAAAAAACTATAAAAGGGGATCAAGACAAATTTCAGGGGAGGGGTCAGCCCCCCGCCAAAATTCGAATTGCGTTACGCTACTGCCCACCCCCTCTAAAGGGGGGGGGGGGTAGTAATCATAATGGAGGGCCATTGTGCTTTAAAAAATTTTGATCAAAAACATAAGGTGACCACTAGGAAAATTTTTTCATTTTTTTCGATCTCGGGACGACGGGGGAGACAATTGCCCGGATTGCAAAAAATTTTTCGTACAGCTTCTAGAGAATGTGGAAAAACAAAACGATTAATGCTTCTGAAATGGAACATATGATTTTGTGGGTGATGTGAATTCTATATTTTTGCGGAGTAGTTTTGGCAAGCAGATGATTTTACGCTGATTGAATAATAAATTCGCAGCAAATTTTTTAACGCTCCATAGTACGTTTGTACTCATGCCCGAATCATGGCAGAATTACATCAGATTACGAATTTGAAAAAATTTTCTTTTGAGGAGATCTCTGAAGCTTTTTTAATTGGAAAACAGATGTTTATTTTACGTATAGAAATTAAATAATCAGATTTTTAGAATTATTGTAAAGTTGATAGATCTAGATCCGATAAACTTCGTATAACCACACCAACTCCTTTTCTTTACGAACCTGGTGTTATAGAGTCGATGTTTCCAAGGTAACATAGTAAAAAATGACAATTTTTTGGTATAACATGGGCATACAAAAAACTAGCCTCTACTGGGAGATCGGTTAAAGAAATATGTATTTTGTTTCATTATTAGTCATAGGCGACGCTAGGATTCCATTTTGGGAGGGTCACAATCCCCTTCGTCCATAGGTGTATAGGAGGCCATAATAAATCGGATTTCGGGGGGGGCGGTACTGTACCCTAATTCGTCGCATTGGGAGAAAAATTAATGGACCAATTCGTATTTGTTGGCGAAGCCGTCCAGACTGAATTCATTGCGAAAATTAGCTGTGCTAAACTGTTCCATATCACGAAACGCCGTAACAGATCCCAAAAATGGGTCCGTGACCCCGGATCTATTTGTGTCCCAGTGCTGCTAGAACTCTAAAAAGTTCGAGCATTTGAAATTTCGCATCTTAAAAATTTAGGGAAGTTTTGACATCTCCTCTACCTTTTTTGAGAATCCTCTGAAATGTTTCTGTTTATTGTTTATAAAAACTGTTTCTGTTTAAAATTTATTTATTTCCAAGAAGCCTGTAATTGCTGAAAGTATATATCTTGTTCTTCATTTATTGGTAAAACCAAACGTTGCCCTCGGAGATTTTTGACTTGTTGTAATGCTAAATTCTTATCTTCAACTTGTGAATTTCTTTTCAAATTCTGTTTAAATGACCGTAGCTTGCTAAAACGTGGCATAAGTCAAAATAAAATATTTTCTCCCTCCGTTCTATAGGTGGAGTCCATGGGGTCTTATGAAAATTTTGGCTCCTTCGGCCGAACAAAACATAATGGGACCCTTAATTTTTCCAATTTTTGGACGATTAGAGAGCATACATGGGCAGCACCCCAGGTGGAATTTTCAAAAAAAAAACCCACAACCCTCATCTAGTCCCCCCCCCCCCAATGGGGTCGAAAAGTTGGCGACGTAATTGCAACAGAAGGTGGACATTTTGAATAATTTTGTCTTTCTAAACCATAAAATTGTTCTTTTATTTGACTTTGCTGTTGTTTTATCTGTGATAAATTGTTGTTTACGCGAAAATGTGCAGTAATTTCTTGTCACCCTGTAATTTCAAACACTGAAACTGACTTCAAAAATAAATCTCGCCATGTTGGTGTTATAAGAAGAGTCGCAATAATTATTATAATAATCGACGCGATAACATAATTAAATACGATAAAACAGCAATATTTTAATGTAGCATTTCCAATAAATTTGGATAATAAAAACAACTATAAATTAAATTATAACAACTTTGAAAATTTCACAATTTACAAGCATTCATGGGGAATACCTCCCCAAATTGGGGTCTAGAGCAGTGGCATAAGTTATGGGGGCACACCAGTTACATACCCCTCCTAACGAGAACATACATGAGCAAAGGCGTGTGTGGCTGAGCCAAAAATTTAAGAAGTGATCAAAATCTAAGGGTCCATCTATGATTTTTTCAAAATTTTGCACTTAAGTTTTCTTATAAATAAGAAGTATACTTCTTAAGAAAGCTTCTTATGAATAAGAAGTACACTTCATAAAAAGTCTTCCTCCACAACCACTTCTTAAAAAGTCGGTTGGGCAAAATAGAAGTAGTCCAAGACCATACTACCTTATGTTTTTTAGTCAATTTCGGCATTCTAACAGGGGAACGACACCAGTACCCGTATTCATAAAGATAAAATCCGCGGATTTTATCCTGATCCGCGTATAAATCCGTATTCACAAAGATTTTTATGTTGCAAAATATCCGTGGATATATCCGCGAATCACCATCCATATTCACAAAGATAAATCCACGGATTTTATCCTGATTCGCGGATCAAAATTCTTATCCACCTCCGGAGGTGGATAAATCGTGGTTAACCCAGATTAAATTAAGAAAAGTTTCATAATTGGAATGTTTTTTTACAAAAATGATGTTCTACGCGGGATGTGTGGCACCCTTGCCCACGTATGGCCGAAAATATAAAAAATTAAGGGTCTAATTTATGTTTTAGCCGACATAAGAATGGCCAACAAATTACGCTCTCTCGGGCCATACATGCTTACAATAATAGCAAAACCAATAGAACCACAGATGCTAAAAATCACATTCCAAATTAAGCCTATTGAGCGAACATTTTCACTTAATTGAAACTTATGGCTTAGATTGTATGATTGGAGTTGTTGAGATTGTTTATATTTGCGTAAATTATAAAAATACGAGCCAAATAGCAACTAAAAAGATGAATAATTTTGTATGATTTAAACATTTTTTGTCATACCACAAGAGCAATAGTACCCATGATAAGAGATGACATTACTACATATAAAATTGACACTCCTAAAAGTTCTATTCTAAATCTTTGGTCGACAATTTTAGAAAATAATAATTTCTTTTTATGGTTCAGAATTTCAATGGAAAAAATGAAAGGTATAAATTCAATAGCCATTTCAGGACGAGGGCGGTTTCCTTTAGCTTTTTTGTTTGGTCAAAAATTTTTCTACCCTTTATGAAAAAGGAAGTTGCATAAAAATCATCAAGTTTTGATAAGAAAAATATAGATTCAAATCCCTCCACCATACATGGGCACGCCCCAGGTGGCCCCAGGTTTTTCACCTGGGAGGGGGGGGGGGGGTATGGGCCGGGGTCAAGGGAGGGTTGGGGGTTGTGAGGGGGGAGGTTATGGGGGGATGTGGGTCAGAAGGCCGATAAATTGAGGATTAATAGTTGGAAAGTAGGTTGCTTGAAGCAGCATATTTATTTTCGGGAAAAAATATTTTTTAAATTTGACAATCTTTTTTTGTCGTTTTTTTCGACCCCATCAGGAGGGGGACCAAATGAGGGTTGTGGATTTTTTGGAAATTCCACCTGGGGTGCTGTCCATGTATGCCCTCCACCCCAATATATGAATAGGAGGTCCATAAATGGACCCCGTTATTTTTTGGTCGAAAGCCGAAAATTACATAAGAGTCACTATTATGATTTGACGCATTTTTGTAGTCCCTCCCTCCCTGTCCCCGATATGGTCGAAGGGCGAAATATTACATAAGTGTCCTTCTTATGATTTGGACATTTTCAGACCCCCTCCATAGGTGGATAGAGGGGACCCACTTTTCCGAAAATTTGCTGTGGAGGTCATTTTTTCAAAAATTTCACTAAAAAATAACATTTTTTCACTACAAAAAATGCTCAAAAATTGCTATTTTTGCCAAAAATGCCATTTTTAACCAATTTTGGCCTCTGACAGAAAATTTTCAGGGGGGTCAGACCTCCAAGTGTGGGTGGGTTCTTTCTGGGCCTTTGCCAATGTTTTCCATCCCTACCTGAAATTAATAAAAAGCATAATAAAAAAGTTAATGAAATTGTAATTATAATCGGTATTATTACAACAAATATATTCCACCACTTTTCATAAGTTTTGTACATAATCGTTGCTAGGAAACGTTCGTACAGCATAAATGCAAACATAATGACACTTGCCACACACAAAGCTCCACGAAATAGTTGAAAATAGCCAAAAACGCCGATTTTTGTCAGAATAGGAATTCCATGAATCAATAAGAGTTCGTCTACATCTAAAGTGGAGAGAATAACCATGATATGTAGAATGGCTTTCGCGCCCCAGGCACCATATGGGGATCACATAAGCAATCCTCTTAGGCACCAGGACACGCATTTTTCCTTTCTCCATAAAAAATAAGGTATCGCATGACCACCCAAATTTATAGGGTGGTCCAAAAAACCGGACTTTTGCAATTTCTCGAGAAAATTTTTGTAATCTTTTTCCAAAATATCCTATACAGGGTGTCTCAGCTAAGTGTTCACACCACTAATTCGGGCTACATTTGAATAAAACAAGGTATATGTTGGGGGGTGGGTTCGGTCCTCCTCATAAAATTGATTACGTTAGTGCATTTTTGATGATTACATTGGGGGTAAACCACCAAAAAGAAGGAAAGGAGGGAGAGAGTAAGCGAGGAAAAGGCGGGATAGATGAATAGAGGAAGGGATGGATGGGGGGAGGAAGTGGGATGGAGGAGGATAGAGATGGGGCGGAAGAGAAATGGGAGAGGGGAGAAGTAGAGAGGCAGGGATGGGGAAGGGAGGAAGAGTGGAAGGGAGTGAGTAAGAGGAGGAAGAGAGGGAGGGATGGGTAGGGAGAGAGAAGAGGGATGAAGCGGGGAAGGAATGGGGTGAGGAAGGGAAGCAGATAGGGAGTAGAGAGACGGGGTGGGAAGGGAAAGAAGGAGATGCGGGTTGTATGATTGTTGTTCTATATGCTATGTTTGTTTTGAAATGTAGTATGTAAAGACCCGAATCCGCGCCGACAGGCGCGGATTCGGAATAATATTCCTTATTTTTATGATTTCAACTTTACCCAGATTCGTGATTCCCCAAATTTTTCCGACTATTATCGCTATTCTAAAAGACGCAGAAATCATAAAACACGCTCCACATGTTTTTCCTAAATATATTAAGTGGATATGGAATAAGCCATTTGAAGTATACAGAAAAAGTATTATGGCTGTTATAAGTACCGATGACAACAGCAAAATAAGCTCAAACGAATCAATAATAGTCAAATAGGGAATAATAGTTAAATTTATAGTAGAGACAACTGAATTATTCAAATCCATTTTTTACAACAACACCCAACGATTCACGTAATCGTGTTTTCTGAGAGATATCACTAAAAATAATTGTCTTTTTTCATTTAACCGCTTCAATGAACCACATGAAACGATTTTGAGTCGGAAAATAATTTTTTAGTTTGAACATTGAAGCAATGAGCCGGCACTCAGGGGTCAATGAAATTTTTCATTGAAACGATTTAACAAATCATTATGAAATTCAAAACCCTTGATAATTTAAGAAAAAAGAAAGTTGGTGTTTTTATAACGCATCGAGGCGAATAAAATGACACCAAAATTATTGAATTCGAACAATATTTTGAGTTATTGAAACGAAAACCTGATTCAGAATTTTCGTTTCAATAACCCAAAATATGGTTCAAATTCAATAATTTTTATATCATTTTATTCGCCTCGATGCGTTATAAAAACACTAACTTTCTTTTTTTCTAAATTATCAAGGATTTTGAATTTTATAATGATTTATTAAATCGTTTCAATGAAAAATTTCATTGATCCCTGAGTGTCGGCTCTTCGCTTCAATGTTCAAACTAAAAAATTATTTTCCGACTCAAAATCGTTTCATGTGGTTCATTGAAGCGGTTAATGTTCAAACTCATTTAATTAAAAAATCACAATTTTATTTCGATCATAACTTTTTACCATTAGATTTTCAAGTAGTGCTGTAAAAATAAAAAATGCTCCTGCCGTAGAAAATCGAAAACAAAGTTTAAAAAAACAAGGCTCGACAGATTTTTAGATCTAATGTTGCTCTTGTAAATAAAAGTGGTTTCATCGAAAAAGCTTTTAACTGGAGCTAGGGGGAATCTTTTGAAAAAATATATAAAAAGGCAAAGAAATGGGTAAAAAATACCTATTTCTTCGTTATAGTGAAAGAATCGCGGGATGTCTTAGTAGAATTTTTTATGTACTCACTATAACTAAAAACTTCCTCGCTATAAAAAATTCCAGGTCGCACTTTTTGAAAATTGTTCCCCGGGCTCACAGGGCATTTCAAATCTTTCCAGAGAAGATGTCTTAAAAATTTTTTAAATAAAAATTTGTGACAAAATATAAAGTGATCATTAGGAAAAATTTTTCAATTTTGGAGGACGGAAGGGGATTGCTTGAATTGCGAAAAAATTCGCACAGCCTCTAAAGAATGTGTTGAAACAGAAAGGCTAATGATTCTGAAATGGAGCATATAGATTTTTTGGGTGATGTGAATTCTGTATTTTCGCGGTGTAGTTTTGTCAGACAGATGATTTTACGCCGATAGAATAATAAATTTTCAGCAAATTTTTTAACGTTCTCTAGTCTGTCTATACTACACGCCCGAATCATGAGAGAGTTACATGTAGATTACGAATTTTAAAGGGGGAGTACACTTTAGGGCCGGGTAGAAAAATGTTTTAACAAGTGACCCTCTAAGGGTAATTTTATGCGGGGAATCGATTGCGCGCATTTCCGAAGCATGAAAACGCTTCCTTGACCATGATTCAGGGAATGGGGTGGGTGTATTGAAGCGAAAATCAAATATTTTCGAATTTTTATGAGAAAACCGTCGATTCTTAGGTTTTTCTAGGCGAGAAATCGATTGCGCGCATTCCCGAATTATGAAAACGCTTCCTTGACCCTGATTCAGGAAATGAGGTGGGTGTATTGAAGCGAAAATCGAAAATATTTTATTTTCGCTTCAATACACCAATTCCTTTCCTGAATCAGGAAGCGTTTTCATGCTTTGGGAGTGTGCGCAATCGATTTCCCGTCTAGAAAAACCTAATAATCGACGGTTTTCTCATAAAAATCGAAAATGTTTGATTTTCGCTTCAATACACCGATTCCTTTCCTGAATCAGGGTCAAGAAAGCATTTTAAGGTTCGGGAGTGCGCGCAATCGATTCCCCGCATAAAATTACCCCTAAAGTGTTACTTGTTAAAAAAAATTTTAACATTTTTACTCCGGCATTTTTATTCTGTTAAGTGCGCTTCCAGGCGTAGTAGCTCAGAAATTTTCAAGAATTTAGATTTCTGATGAAAAAAATCAAGTCGTGCGACGAAAGCGATGTTTGTTTCGTTTTGGAAGAATTTGATTAGGCTTTTATATAAAAAAAAGTTATGCAAATAAAACCATAAAAACGAGTGTAACAACCCAATAAAACAAAACAAACATACGTATTCGCTGAAGTTAAATTTTTTCTCATGCTTAAATAATGAAATAATAATGTTATTTATACATGCACAAGGCATGAAAAGTCATAGCTTCTTTATTTTTTAACTATGAGCAATAACTCTAACAGATAAAAAATGTTGATTCAAATTCGGAGTAACAGTATGGACTTGAATAGGTTTCTTAAAAAGCAGTGTTTTCTTGGCCCGATTTCTTGTCGATTTACTCAAGATTAGTAAAGACCATGGTATAGAAGGCATAAAACATCGGTAAAATAAGAATGGAACTCAAAAACGATCAAGTAATCATCCAACGTCATTGTAGACATAGATAAATGAAATTTGAGCTAAATTAGTTGATAGACTATATAAAGTTTTATCATACCTGAATGAACATTTCACATGGCAACACGAGGAAAAAGTCAATGAAAACAACAACAGTTTTTCGAAAATTTTACATTTTTTCGTGAAAAATGATTTTTTTCGAAAATCTGACATCCTCCTGTTCACGTATGATTCGAACCCGGCTTTGCTATCCTGCAGCGCTAGGCACTATAAAATGAAGACAACCGATGAACATGGAAACAAAATGGACCATGAAAAAAATGTGAATTTTCTGAAAGTTATTTTTTCAAATTTTTACAAAGAAAAATTTTGTTTATAAATTCTTAAAAATCTAAAATTTATTTTTCCTTCAGACTGAGAAAATCATTTTAGCAAAAGTCATGCACCATAATGGCATACTATCGGAAATTTTTGATAGAATGTTCTGGAACATAATTCTTTGATCATTCGACGGCCTGGGGCCCGTTGCTTAGTTCCGGAACCAGAAGTCGGATCCCAGAACCGGAAGTTGGAACCGGAGATCAGAAGTAAAAACTTCCGGTTCCAATTTAGTGCAAATTTTCCAAATCGGAACCGGAAGTCGAAAGTTTTTACTTCCGTCGAATGATTAAAGAATCATGTTACAGAACGAAAAGAACTTGTTTAAGATATTTATGATTATTGTTTTTAATTGCTGTCTTTGTTAATTTATGAGACGATAAATTTGTTAGAGCGGTTATGCAGGTCTTAAAGGTCTTGATTCTGTTTCACGTCATGCCTTTAAACATTCTATCAAAAGACTTGCAAAACTTTTGATGCGGAAAACAATCCCTTTACTTCTCCCCCCCCCCAAACAAGACCCGACCGATCTTGACCTCCTTACGCATCTATATTCTATAATCTAGCAAAATCCAAGGAAAAATTTTTTGAGTGAACTGGTCCTTTAAAGTCGCATATTTTGACTTTTTTTCGCTAAAAGAATCAAGAAATTTTATTTTTAAAAAAGTTAACACTTGTGACAACATATTTTATCATGCTTGTGACGATATTTTGATAGTAATATTATATGTTCCTTCATAGCAATTTTGATCATAAATGTAATACTTATTTGTAGGGAGTGGGTCTAAAAATTTTAAGAAACGATATCTCGACTTTTCACACTTGCTCCCATATATGAAGGACACAGTGAAAAAGTTATTGGAATTTTCTCGAATTTGACATATCCTACCGTTTTCGAGGTCGCTGAATACGAACCTGAAGTCCGTTTTTTGAATCCGACTTTAGCTTTCGAGATCGGTAGGCATGATCCTGTAGGGTGTGTCGAAAGCTAAAGTCGGATTCAAAACGGACTTCAGATTCGTGTTCAGCGACCTCGAAAACGGTAGGATATGTCAAATTCGAGAAAATTTAAGCAACTTTTTCACTGCGCCCTTCCCAAGTTTGAGTTTTCAAGATATCGCCTCTTAAAAGAGGGTGCATTTTGCGACCACTTGGTAAAAGAAAATTTTTTTTTCGTAAAAACGACTTTATTACCCCTAGTTTTATGCGCGGAATCATTCCCGAATTGTGAAAACGCTTCGTTGACCCTGGTTCAGGGAAGGTAGTGGGTATATTGAAGCGAAAATCAAACATTTTCGGATTTTTTGAGAAAACCATCGATTCTTAAGTTTTTCTACGAGGGAAATCGATTGCGCCCACTCTTGAACAGTGAAAACGCTTCCTTGACCCTGATTCAAGGAAGGGATCGGTGTTTTAAAGCGAAAATCAATTTTTTTGACTTAAAAATATGTTTGGTTTTCACTTCAATACATACACCACCTTCCCTGAATCAGGGTCAACGAAGCGTTTTCACAATTCGGGAATGCGTGCAATCGATTCCACGCATAAAATTAGGGTTAATAGTGTCATTTTTACGAACAAAAAATTTTCTTCTCTCAAATGGTCGCAAAATGCACCCCCTTTAATACATTAAAACGAGTAGATTTTTTATCCATGCCACACATTTGTCTAATTCGTCGATTTGTTGATTTTAAGGATTTTATCGATTTCGTCGACGATTTTATCATTTGTTCTAAAGGTTTGAAAAAAAATTACTCGCATCACGTTGGCACATTAATAAGGGCAATTTTTGATTACAGTCCGCTAAAGCCCATGTTTGATTGGAAGTCATTCGAACACATTGTTTGTTTGAGTCGTAAGGAGGAACTTTTCCACCAGGCCATTGATTAAAACCGGAAGTGTTCTAAATTTATCACTAGGTAACAAAATTTGATATCGGGAATGGGGGTGCAAAAGTTTTGAGACGGGGTGTCGTGACATATCGCGATAAATAAAAGATAAAAATTCTTTTTGTGTGAGAATTTTCATGACGTATTCGTTGTTCACATGCTTGCAGTTGAGAGTTTTGTGCGGTTAGGGCTTTTATCTGTTGACTGATAACAGCAATTGCTTGTATATGCCTCAAATAAGCGTTTGTTGGGCGTTCTGCCCGGAACTGGCCTTGGTTGGTCGAAACCGACTAAGGCCTAGCGGAGATGTCACTGAAGACTCCTCTGAGCGTTCAACTTGGCAGCGGTTGATATTCCCGGCCAATGCACTACTTGTCGCGAATCTAGAATTTCTAGGATTCGCTGTTGAGTGTTGAAATAAAGCTTTCATAGCCTGTTTCTCACTCAACAGCAAATCCTAGATTCGCGACAGGGTGTTACAAAATTATGAGACATCCTAAATTGTTTTAAAACGCTTAAAAATTATTTTTAACAATTTAAAAAAATTTTTGCCTAGGCCATAGGCCTTAGGCTTTAGGTCATAGGCTTTAGGCCATAGGCTTTAGTCCATAGGCTTTAGGCCATAGGCCTTAGGCTTTAGGCCTTAAGCCTTAGGCTTAAAAAAAGTATTAGTGAAGAAAAAAGTGTTAGTGAAAAAAAGGTATTTTTAGTGAAGAAAAAAGTGTTAGTGAAAAAAAAATATTTTTAGTGAAAAAAACAGTATTAGTGAAAAAAAAAATTTTTAGTGAAAAAAAAGTGTTTTTAGTGAAAGGAAAAATGGTTACCACCTGAAAGGTATGCGTTAAATTCATTTATTAAATTATGGCATTACAGAAACGTACCAAAACTTGCATAGTTTGATTCAATCCACGATCCCAGGCATAAATACCAGTTTGTTCAAAATCGCTTAGACCGATCCAATAATCATAATTGCCTCCATAGCCTAAATTCATTTCTTCGTTTTTAATATTCTATTTTACCATACATTTTAAATTGGCTGCATCGGCCGCATTCATGACATCTTTCAGATATCCTCCATGCTGGTTGGTACAAAGTTCTCGAGCTTCATGCCATGTATAAGAATCTAGATTACCAACCAAACATTTTGTCTTATCATAATTGGGTTGGGAAGAATCATAATACATGCCGATACAATCTTAAAGTGAATAAAATGATGATGCCAAGCTTACCTGTGGTAAAGAGATATTGCACACAGGAACTCATAGGAATTCTTCTCAATGGTAGCCCTAAAAATATAATTTTTTAATATTGTCAAGTGTATTGGGCAGAATTTAGGCTTTAAGCATTAGGGGGCCATTCAGATATTACGTAATCAAAAATTTCGCCTTTTTAGACCCCTCCCCATAATCAATCATAATCATGGGGCTTGTCACTTTATCCACTCGGCCATGGGTTAAACCCCCAAAATCCCATGATATGGTACTCGTTTTGAAGCGCTCGGCGAGCTGAGTCGATTGGCGACATTGTTTTTTGATTTTTGACCCAAATTTCGGATTCTTGGTACGCCGTGAAGGCTAAGGCCTTAGACCTTAGGCCTTAAGCCGTAGCCTTAGGCCTTAGGCCTTAGGTCTTACAAGTAAACATCACAAACTTGATTTCTTCGATTTCGCCCAAACATACGCCAATTTTTTATCCATAGTGGGAGTACTAAAAAGCAGCAAAAAATTTTTCTCCCGGATATTCCTATGAGGAGATAGAGCTCAAAATGTGGTTTTTGGGGTTAAAATTAGGGTTCAAAGATACCATCATAACTTTTTATGATTAAAATATTTTTCGCTAAATCTTTTTGCATTTATTAGAGGGTGAAAAGACGCAAATTATGGTATATTAACTTTGGCCTTAGACCTTTATCTTTATGGCTAAAAACGTCTTACAAAAATGACAAAATGGTGTATTTTTGTAAGACGTTTTTAGCCATAAAGATAAAGGTCTAAGGCCAAAAAAGATTTAGCGAAAAATATTTTAATCAGAAAAAGTTATGATGGTATCTTTGATCCCTAATTTTAACCCCAAAAACCACATTTTGAGCTTTATCTCCTCATAGGAATGTCCGGGGGAAAATTTTTTTGCGGCTTTTTAGTACTCCCACCATGGGTAAAAAATTGGCGTATATTTGGGCGAAATCGAAGAAATCAAGTTCGTGATGTTTACTTGTTAGGCTTAGAATATGTAGTTCGATTTATTTTCTCGAAATTTTATTTCCTTGACTATCCTAAATTTTCAGCCAAGGGATTAAATCTGCGTAATATTGTGAAATTAATTGAAGATTACTTCAAATTTCATCAGAAACGAAAATTACGGCAGAAGAATGAGATTTATCCGAACGATTGATTTTTCAAATACAGAGGCATTTAACTGAAGCTGATATAGAGTTGAAAATCGAACTTTTTTTAACAATATGCAAAAAAGAACAAAAACGTAACGCCTTCATGTGGAATTGAACCCACGAATGAGAAAGATAAACTAGGGCACTAGATGTGCTCTTATCCACTAGACCAGTTTATAATTAAGCTCTTAGACTTTTAGGCTTAAAAATGTTACAAAAAAGTAAAAAATGTTACGAGAAAAAATACCGTCGATATTTTCTAGATGGTGTGTGCCCATTTTTGTTCTGTGTTAAATAATTTGACGCAATTTGAAATTGACGCAAATGTATGTTGACGCAATCAAAAATTAGCGCAAATAATTTTGACGCAATCGACACGTCTTCGGGGGACCATTTGGTTTATTTTCGATCTTCAGAAATTTCGGTGGGAACAAGCCGGTTGGGCCCTCTATCATCGCCACTGTTTCCCATAACTTTTTCAACAATTTCAATAATCTGTTTCATGAGTTTCCTAGGTTACAATATAGAGTGAAATTGTTCTCAACGCATGATATCAACGCAGGTGAATTTTTTCAATCAAAGCAAGAAAACGGCTAAATGTGTATACGTGAAACCTGAAAATGA
>JAQGCP010000816.1:0-14602 GCA_034699885.1 Acrobeloides thornei | reverse complement strand
AAAAAATCAGCGCTGATTGATCTTTTCTACAAGCCATCTAGATTTCACTTTCCAAGACACAGAATTGTGTTGATTATGACCAAAATCTTTGCCCCCAACTAGGGTTGCCATCCTGACACTAGGGGCTGTTCATATATTACGTTATCATGATAAGGGGCAGCAACTGATAACGGTTGATAACGTGGGGGACGATATCGTTATCAAACACTAGAATGAGATTCTCGACAAAAATTTTGATGATTTTTGAGAAAAATGGTAATGTTGCAGCAGGATAATGATCTGCGACCAAAAATAGGCATATGCAAAAAATTTCATAAAACTTTAATTTCAATCCGGAGTTCAAACCCGCGACCTTAAAGTGCAATTTCTGGAGTCCTTATCTATTTGGCCATGACTGTTTCTGCTCTCGGACTTTTTTTTATAAGTTTTGGGGGCCGTGGATAAAAATATTAGGTTGGAAACTAAGTTTTAAAGGGGGAGTCAACTTTGCAGCAGCACTCGGGAGACCATTTCTAGCAGAGTTTTTATCATAAATTTTGATAGATAAATCCGTTTGACTTGGTTTTGGTGTTATTTTGAAGCTCAGAATCTGAAACTCTGCTAGAAATGGTCTCCCGAGTGCTGCTGCAAAGTTGACTCCCCCTTTAAGATTTTGTTTAAGGCTTAGGACTAGGCGTAAGTTTAGGCTTTATTTTATGCACTGCTTAGTCAACTTAGGCTTTGGCCTAGGCTTAGGCCTAGGCTTAGACCTAGGCTTAGGCTTAAGTTTAGACTTAGGCTTAAGCTTAGGCTTTATTTTATGCACTGTTTAGTCTTAGACTTACAAGACTAAACAGTGCATTGTTAGTCCCTCGAAAATTTCTCATGATTTTGTGGCACCTTTGTAATTTTTCTATCAAACTGGGCTTGGATTGTGCTTTAGTATAACTATGATCTTTTATAAAAAATTACAAAAATTTGATTTTTAGAATATGAACTAACCATATCTAATAACCGGTTTAAAATATTTTTTATATCAGAAATTTTCTTATTTTATGCTTATATGTTTGTTTTGGCAGTGATTTTATGCATGGCCATAGAAAGATCGTTGGCAACAATCAAGTTACATACTTATGAAAATTGGAGGAGTAAAGAGTTTACTGTTCTCTGTGTAGTGTTGCAGCTGACTTTTTCTACTATTACTACTGTTGGATTTTATAAAGGCAAACACAAAATGCATTGAAACCTTATATGTTCATTTTTAGGCTGGTTCACATTTATATCCCTTGGCATCACTTTTATTGTATGCACATTACTTTTTGGAGGAGTAAATTTTATTTTTATTTTTAAATTTTAACATTTTTAGATTATGTTTTTCATTGATATTTGGACTAAAAAGTGCTATAAAAATTTATCAAACTACACTTTAAGCGAAAGGTTTCAAATTGCCGAGAATATGAGAGTTGCAAGAATTATGAAACGATCAATTTTTCTAATCACATTGGGGAATTTAATTATTTTTCCTGTAGGTTCAGATTTAGACTTTGAACAAACAAACACAATTACAACAATTTTTAAAAAATCCATAATTCTAACTGTAGTGATCCCCTATTAATGGTGGAAAATTTTTGACTGCTTTGACGAAAGTTGTTCTTCATACTCTCCTGGTTCCGAATGTGCAAAAAAGTATAGATCATTGGCCATTTTCGGATCTACAGGCCTATTTTTGATTTTTTGACAAAATTTTGCGTTTTTTGTGAGCTCCAAAACTTTGGATAAAGCTTTTTCAATAATTTTGATCACGTGTTTTAGTTGGTAATCGAGGCAAAGAACGACACCAAATCGTGATCCTAGCCTTTTTCTTTCATTGAGAACGAAGCCTTACAAGATAAGTATATTTTCATCAAGTAAATTCAAGCTTATAGGGCTCAAAACTCGGCCTGAAATGGGTCGAACCAACTTGGAATCGGATCAAAGAACTGTTTTAGCGTCTCGAAAACAATTTCTGACTGTTTTTATTAAAAACTTCACACCTTCGATTTTCGACCGTTTCGTACACGAGCGTAATAAATTTCTAAATTTACAAAATTTTCCATTTTTTTACCGAAAAAAGGCTTACCCATATTTCTAGTCGTCTAGTATTATAAACAAGTTTTTATAGTAAAAGTCAATCTTGTATCAAAAAGTAGTTTTGTAAATCCTTCCACACCCGGTCTCTTATACCTAAAATTCCGCTTTTCAAACAACTTTAACTTTTTGTATTGAACATCTGCAATCCCGTCTTCTCTTGTTCAATCTCTGGCTAATTGGGCGCTTACGCTTTGAGCTTACAATCGGATAGTCTGCCTTTTAAATTGTGTCCAAATTGACTATTCTACTAAAATAAAGCTTCAAAAATCCATAAAACTCAAAAACCAGACAAAATCGTTCAAATCACGTTTTCTATAGCAAGATCTAGTGTAGCAAAATGGTCAAAAATAGTCAAAAAATTTTCACCATTAATAAGGGATCACTACAGTAAGACGAAAACATGAGATAAAAAATTCAGAACGGTGCCCTACCCCTCCATCTTTAACTTTCAAAAGGGTGCTTCTATAAAAAACATCGTTTTAGATTTTCTTAATTTTATACTTTTTTGACAATGAAGGCCTTATTCGAAGAATATTTACAACTGCCGCCAATCTCATGATTGTGACCTATAAAATAATTTTTGCTCTAATCGGAATCACATCTACAGATATTTGGAAGAGAGTATTGATAAAGTAAATTTTTAAAAATTGTTTAAATTTTGTTATTTTTCAGAAAATTCAATGGAATAAAGTCCAAATTTTGCTTCAAAATTTCTTCAGAAACGATGAACTCTCAATCAGTGTTGCTGAAACATCTTAAAACTTCGGATGGGAGAAGAATGACGTTCAGCATAAATGAAGAAAGAGATCTGTATTTTAGAAATCTTGAAAATACTTGGTCAGCATAAACATAGCTAATGAATATATTCCAGGCTATCCATTTTGAAATTCGTGGCATTTTCCGTAAAAAACGTGGCATTTGTATAAAAGTTTATGAAAAATTTGCGGCAATGTTACGTTTTTCCTATAAAATTTTGTATTGAATGTTTCCTTCAAAGATGGTGTTGTATCATACATTACCAACGAGGGGGGACTGTCCCTCTCATGTAGATAAAGCGACTATAGTTCTATCCATAAAAGATGCGATTACAGTCCAGGCTATCTATTTAAATTTTGGCATCGAGCCAAAATTTAAAGATTCATATAGCCTCGAAGTGGTGAAGTTGAGAGACTTTGATTCCAAGTCTCAAGGCTATATAGCCGAGCCTCGGGATATAAAAAAACATAAAAGCTATATAACATTTTTCCTTACAGCCGCGCGAAAATGGGTGCCAACCTTTTTTGTCGACACCATATAGCCTCGAGGTAGCTTGTCCCCTCCTTGTTCATGTATGTGTTGTATACCTAGTTTGAGTACAAACGTTTATTTCTAATGGTTTGAAGCTAAATAATAAAAGTTATTCAAATAAAAAGCATAGTATTATAACTAGAGAAAAGACGAATCATCGACGGATGTGAGCGATCATTGTTGACATAAAATGCCTATGGACTGTAAGCTATGGCTGTGTTTATGTGGGTGAACCTCGGCGCAAAGCGGCATTGCATGTGAATAGTAAACATAATATAACTGGAAAAAATGGCCATCAATCGATTCTAGAAAAGGGTGATAAAAAGTCGAGAAAAAACATAAGTTGCCCAATTGTGACGACCAGTCACAAAAATCTGCCCCGAAATTCGTGGCATAAGGTCAAACTTCATGGCAAATACCACGAATTCGTGGCATAATGGACACCCTGCTATAGTCTTCACCCGTTATATAAAAATATATAAAATTTCTGCAATATGTTTTTTGTATTCAAATGTTAAATTTTTTATGATTTAATAATTCTAGCTAATAAAAATTGCTGTGCTTAAACGACAATTAATAATTCTAACTTTTTACGATCGAGATTCCACTTTGCTCTTATCAAAAAATCGAAAGTAATAACTATTCGAATAAAAAATAGTTTTTTTGCCAACAAATAAATATTATAAAAAGCGCCCATAAATTTTTTTGTCCATAGTACCATCGACTGAATCAGTTGAATCATTACATAACTATCAGCTAGGCTAGCTAACTTTTCAAACGGCAGTAGCATAAACAAATTGATTCTTATCGGATTTCTGTTTATTTATTTCAATAAATTTTTTTATTGATATTTTTTAATATTTAAAATTTTGTTGCCATTATGTTGAAGAATATTGAATATATAATGGAATAATTTTTTTAGGATTTTGATCTTAATTTTAAAAAATGAAAAAATAGTTTTTAATAAAAAAAATTCGTACATATTTTGGAGACAGGGTTGAGACTATTGGTCATTTTTACCAGATATATACACTCTTCATAATTTTTAGCATATTCTAGGGTTATTAATTATCTTGTAAATGTCATATATATCAAAAGAAGAAATTTCATTTATTGACGAATCAGGTATGAATATCAATATCTCCAGATAAGGTTACAGATTCTTCAACTTCTAGCTCTATAACTACCTCTGTTATTTCTTCGAACAAATTTTCTAACCTCAACATGTCTGGTCTTGTTCATACCGTCTCTAATTTCGAAAAGATGTCAAAAAGGTTCGAGTTATAAAACAAATTTTTTTAAATTTTGTTATTTAGAAAAAAGTTGGAAATTCTAAATAAAAGAACAATTAAAACCCTAGATGATGATGATGAATCCGTACTTTATACATTTGATTATAGATTCGGTATTTTAGTGTATGTTTTTCTAATAATTTGTTTAGAAAAAGTTAATACAAGACAAAATACTGGATTGGGTACCGAAATGCAACAATTGATCAATGGTGGTGCTCGTCCTATTCCAAATATTAGCAATGAACAATTTTTTGAATGGAACAATCTATATAATCTTGTAAGTTTTATCCGACAATTTTTTATATGCGCCATAATTTTAGTATAAAAACAAGGAAGTTGATGTCCTCCAACACCCTTATATGCTAAACTATATTAACCAAATTCTTGACAATGCAACTAAGGTTTATTTAGGCCAATTCTTACTTTATATTGCCTTCGTTATTGCTTGGATTTTGCCTTATTCCGAATTGTGTCGCGCAATTGCTGTAACGATCATAGGCTTTCTCTATATTTTTTCGGTGGTAGGTTAATAAATTTTTATCTTGGGCACTTTTACATACCCAGAGAAGCATCAAGCGGTAACATTTCACACAATTCATTAAATCACTTCTACAACTTTTGTGACACAAGATGATCAACACTTAATTCTAACGCTATTGAGTAAAAAAGCCATAAAATAATCTATAAACTTTTTAGTTCTCTCAATATGCTACAAAAGAACGTATAACTTTGCATAGTGTTTTCTTTATTATTTTAATAAGTTTATTGGTGTTTTGTTTAATGGCATACTTCGTGATCGTATTGTTTGATGAAATAACGAAAAATGGAAAGTTTGTAAGTTTTACAAAATGCAAAAATTTCTTAATTTATTACTCAAAATATTAAAAATACACATTTTCCATATACCCAAAAAATTTTATAATTAATGAGCCCATCGTGTCTTGGATGTCGCATCCATTCCAGTTGCATAGACCTAAGTCATGATTTTTTGATTGTCCATACTACCTCTAAAGCATAGATCAGTAGGGACCAAGGGAGTAAATACTAATAATGCTTCGAAATCTGTTTCAAAATATGTAACATGTTTTTTGAAATTCTACGAAACTTGTTACACTTATCCTTATATAGCTTTTTTCATGCATCCTTACGTGCTCGTATGGCGGGAAAATAAGGATTAGTACTGGACAGACAGACATGGTGTTCCAAGATCAACGCAATAGCCATCACAATATTGAAGACTGATGCAATTCGCGAAGCAAGAAGAGTTTCCGGAACAACAGATTACATCTTTACTAGAGTACTTTTCTTATACGATAATAGTAGCATCAATCGCCAACAAAATCATAACATGGTTGCTTAAGGCTTGTTTACAAGAAGTAACTTTTTTTAGCTATCGTGTGTTACAAGTTGTTTGGGAAATTTTCGAGAAAAATCAAAATGTTTAACAAGTTTAAAACATCTAACATCCTTGAAACTTGTTGAACATTTTGATTTTTCTCGAAAATTTCCTAAACAACTTATTACACTCGATAGCTAAAACAGTTACTTAATCCGAGGCCTAATCCGAGGTTTTGAAACATATAACAGATTTCGAAGCATCACTAGTGCTTCCTAAAATTTTCAAATTCGAAAAAAATCATAAGAGTTCCCTTTATGATTTTGATATAAAAAATTGTTTAAAAACGATCCGATTTATTTATTAAATTTAGACAACGCAAAACATTATAGTGGAAAGTCTTAATAATTGGACAGATTATATAAAAACTGGAAAAATGTCTATAACTTTTTATCCTTATGCTGAAGGCTATTTAGAAAATTTTACATCAACAAATTTTGATGAACTAGTGGCTTTTGTGACAAAGAAATTTGAGAACCCTGTAATTATTTCGAAAAATGCAAATCAAACAGCGTAAATTTTAGAATAATGATAGAAAACCGAGCTGAACCGGCCGGTTCGGTTTGAATCGGGAATTTTTGCAAAAAAAAAACCGAAATCCTGTTTAAACCGAACTTTTTGAACCAAAACTGAAAACCGGGCCTTGAAAACCCGCCTTAAGCCGAATCGGATTTCTATCAATAGTTTAGATAAAGCCATGCATAAACAATTTTTTAGTATAACAAAATATTATTATGACAACTTAGGCAAACAAGCTTCAGCAAATATAAGCTCGTTTTTACTATTTGCACCACAAATTTTTGCATATAAGTAAGCTATTAGAATGATTAAAATTTAAAAAGAAGATTTTTAGCGATGCAGCTGCCCTAGCCGCTGATATTAATAGTATAGGACTACTTTTAAGAGAAATTTCACAGAATGTCAGTAAAGTAGGGGTTGTTGGAAATAGTAATTATTCTGATGCCGATATAAATGGCTACAACCTGTACAATCTTACAAATGTTCAAACTTATAATCAAAGTGATGCTGGTGGAATATCCGATCAATTTAGTATGTTTTTGGTTTTATTTTTATAAATTTAAAGTGGTTGGACAAGAACTCTATTAAAAAAATTAAGAACCACCTATACCTGGTGTAACAACAGCGACCACTATTTCGACAAAACTGCCCACAACAACGACAACAAAGAAGGTATCCGAAGTTCCAACAACAACTGAAAAAGAAGAAGCTCATTCAACTACAGAAAAAGAGCCTGGTCATCTAACAACTGAAAACCCAGAAGCTCATTCTACTACGGAAAAAGCTGGTCATCCCACTACCGAAAAGCCGGAAGCTCATTCAACTACGACAAAAGGACCTGGTCATCCAACAACTGAAAAACCAGAAGTTCATTCAACTACCGAGAAAGAAGTTAGACACTCCACTACCGAAAAGCCGGAAGTTCATTCTACTACGGAAAAAGAAGTTGGACACCCCACTACCGAAAAGCCGGAAGTTCATTCAACTACGGAAAAAGAACCTGGTCATCCAACTACCGAAAAACCTGAAGTTCATTCAACTACGAAAAAAGAATCTGGTCATTCAACAACTGAAAAACCTGAAGTTCATTCAACTACGGAAAAAGAATCTGGTCATTCAACTACCGAAAAACCTGAAGTTCATTCTACTACCGAAAAAGAAGTTGGACACCCCACTACCGAAAAGCCGGAAGTTCATTCAACTACGAAAAAAGAATCTGGTCATTCAACTACCGAAAAACCTGAAGTTCATTCTACTACCGAGAAAGAAGTTGGACACCCCACTACCGAAAAGCCGGAAGTTCATTCAACTACGACAAAAGAACCTGGTCATCCAACAACTGAAAAACCAGAAGTTCATTCAACTACCGAGAAAGAAACTATTCATTCGACTACCGAAAAGCCGGTAGCTCATTCAACAACCGGGAACGAAGCTGTCCATTCGACAACCGAAAACCAAGCAGCTCTAACAACAACTGAGAAAGAAATCGCTCATTTCAGCACAGAAAAGCCGGCCGTTTATTCAACTACAGAGAAACAAGCTGTTCATTCAACTACTGAGCATCAAACAGTTTTTTCAACGAGCGAACAATCAACAATTCATTCATCTACTGTGCACCCAGCAGGCTATTCTACTACAGAACAACCGTCCGCTCAATCAACATCAGAAAACCCGATTGCTCATATAACAACAGAACAACTTATTGCTTCTACTTCCGAACAACCAAATATTCATTCTTCGACTGAGCAACCAGCAGCACAAACAACAAGCGAGCACCCGGCTGCTCAAACAACAAGCGAGAAACTAGCAACTCATTTAACAACCGAACAACCAGCAGTCCACTCAACTTCAGAACAATTTGTAGCTCATTCATCAAGTAAGCAACCAGCGGTTCATGTAACTACAGAACAACCTTCAATTTATTCAACAAGTGAGCAACCAGTAGTCCATACAACTCCAGAACAGTCTGCTCATTCAACAAGTGAGCAACAAATGGTTCATTCAACTACAGGAGAACATGAAGCTTATTCAATAAGCGAGCAACCTGTGGTTCAATCTACTACGGAAAAGTCAGTAACTAGCGAACTTCCTATAGCTCATTCGACAAGTGAGGTACCTGCAAAATATTCAACAAGTCAACAGCCATCGGCACATTCAACATCAGGAAATCCTGTAGCTCATTCTTCTACAGCAAAATCTGCAGCTTATTCGACTTCTGAACAGCCGGTAGCACATTCGACTTCAGAAAAACCAGTTGCTCAATCAACTTCGAAACAACCAGCAGCACAATCTACTTCAGAAATATCTGCGGTTCATTCGACTTCTGAACAACCAGCAGCACAATCGACTTCAGAAATACCTGCAGCTCATTCAACTTCCAAAATACCCGTTGTCCATTCAACATCTAAACAACCAATAGCTCATTCGACTTCAGAAATACCGGTGGCTCATTCGACATCAGAACAGCAGATAGCTCATTCGACATCAGAGATTCCGGTAGCTCATTCGACTTCCGAGATGCCAGTTGCTCATTCGTCTGGACAACCAATAACTCATTCATCGACTGAACAACCAGCCGCTCAGTCAACTTCAGAACTTCCTCTCATTTCTACATCAGAATTACCAGAAGCTCCTTTCACTTCAGAAAAACCAGCACCGACTAATCCTTTAAAAAGCTCGTCTATCGGCCCTTCAACTCTGATCATGAAAACTCAAAGTATGGGCCCTACAACTATGACTGATACTAATACTCCAATAGCTCAAAGTATAGATCCTACAGGGTGTCGCAAATGAAACCGGCCACCATAACCCATAGATCGAGGGCACCAGAATTCCTTTTCGACAAAATTTTTTTTCAGAATTAGGCAAGAATGTATACTGAATGCGATTAAATCAGTATTTTTAATAGTAATTCATGTTTTCGTGTCCATATCCAGATTTTTCAAAAAATTGAGGTCTCAAAGATGTAACCTTCTTTTAAAATGTTGATATTTGGCTATAGAAGTATGCAGAGCCGTAAGAAGGAAAAAATTTCGGGGAAGATGGGCAAAAATTTTTGTTAAAAATCATGAAATTTTCGAACTTCGATCAATTTCGGGGGGGGGGGACAGCTAAGGTAGCTATGGCACTGGAAGTATGTCATGCAAACATTTTCATTCCTCCACAATGCACACAAATGATTCTCCGCCTAGAAAAATACTATTACGCTCGAAATTATCACCACAAATCAAACTCTATAGCCAAATATCAACATTTTAAAAGAAGGTTAAATCTTGAGACCTCAATTTTTCGAAAAATCTGGATATTGACACGAAAACATGAATTACTATTAAAAAATATTGATTTAATCGCATTCAGTATACATTCTTGCCTAATACTGAAAAAATTTTTGTCGAAAAGGAATTCTGGGGCCCTCGATCTACGGGTTATGGTGGCCTGTTTCATTTGCGCCACCCTGTATAGTGATGACTGGAACTAATGCTCCTCTAGATATATGGGTACTACTACTACAAAACTTTATGTTAAACTTTACTCTTTTTTGTCCAAAAATGAGTTGCTTTACCGTTTAGGCTATGGCGAAAAATTTCTGATCATGCGAATCTGATAAAGCCTTAAAAACTCGCTTTTTGCTCCAAATCTGCACCATGAATGTGGACCCAAAAATAAAGTTTTTCAAAATTGATCGAAAATGATCAGAAATTTTTCGCCATGGCCTAAAACGATGAAACATCTCATTTTTGGGCAAAAAGAGTTAAGTTAACATAGGTCTTGGGGGCTTGAAACGCTAAAACAACAAAAAATGACCATTTTCCAGGAATAAAATGGTCATAACTCAGTCAAATTGTATCATACAATAAACCCTATATACCAAAATTTTTCTGGGAATCTGGGCTACAACTTTTGAGAAGATCATTTTGACTGAAACCTCTCGCAACCGGGTCAAAAATTTAAATCTTTGTCAAAAACCCGATCAACAAATCAGGGTATGCCTCAAAGAATGACGCATAACTTTTTATTGAAGCGAAAACTTCCTATAGGTATCTATATAAAAGTTGTAGCGCAGATTCTGAGCTGGAAAATGAGTGATCAACGAGCTCTCAATTCAATTCCTTGAAGAGATATGCCCAAAATACTAAAACGATGTCAAAGTTCGAAGGTGGTCGCATTCAATCGATTTTTTGATTATAGGAAAGAGGGTCAAAATAATTTTTCATTGCGTGCATCGTGAAGAGCATATAAAAATGTACTAAATCTGTCACGCCGCCGAAGCGGTTTTCCGAATGTTAACCTAGTATTTTACCAAAAATTCCATTTTTCGATAAAAAAACGTCCCAAATTGACATTTTTCTCATCAAAAATCGAAATTTTTTTAGCAATTTCAGCTTCAAAACAAGCATTTCTCAAAAACCTTTTATAGAAGTGGAAAAATAGGCGGAATTTTGACAAAAATAATAATTTTTATAGAGAATTATGCTGCAAATGCAGCACATGAGTAGAGTCAACGAAAATTTTTTGCTTTAAATAGTCCCAAAAGTTTAATTCCGATGACTTTAGAGGATTCATTTCAGAGTCTTCAATTATGTCTACAGCCGAAGTTGTTTCAACACTTCCACCTTGTCCCGCAATATATACCACTTATCCAACAACTACAATTACGCTCGAACATGCATCTGACTACACAGAGCTGACAAGTATTGCAACGTCAAGCCCAATAGGAATTACAGGCACACAAGCGCAGAGCACAGCTGGTCTCAGTGTACTAACAGAGTCACCACAGCCAAGTACAGCCGTTCCACTAACAGGTGCATCGCAGTTAAGCACACTTGGATCTATATCTACAGACTTCATTGTTACGGAGTCGACCCCATGTATACCCATGTCTTTCGCTGAAGAATTAGCTCAAAGAAATATTCAAGTTCAACATGACCGACCAAGACTTAATCCTCATGGGAAATTTAACTCATTGACTTCTTCTAAACTCGAGAACCAAACAGTTATTCCACAAGCTTTCGTAACCTACAATAAAACAAAGGCAAAGGATCTTAAAATTTCTACAAACATCAAATCAAAAATTGAAGATGACTATTATCCTTGTCAGGGGAACATAAATTTCTTCGTTGATCAATCTCCACGCTTTAATTCAACGTTTGAAGTAAATTTTAATCACTTTTTCAGAGCATATAAGACGGGTGGGGGACAGCATCTATATATGCCAAAAATTGCTTATTTAGAAAATCACCAAAAGTTGTTTTGTGATTGATAATAAAGCTCTATTCATTTATAAAAATAAAAATGAGGGTGTCAGAAAAGTTTAAAAATGACGTGTAAGAGAGTGTACTATCCTAGTGTACTATGGTAATTTTATACACGAAATCGATTGCGCCTACTCCCGAAGCGTGAAAACACTTGCTTGACCCTGATTCGGGGAAATTGGGTCTGTACAGGGTGTTCAGAAATCTCTACCCGATTTCCAAATTCAATATCTCAGCGAGGAATGTGAATTTTTTAATGCGATTTGTTTTATAAATTTGCTAATATAAGGTAGTTTTTTTTATTTAAAAAATTTTATTAAAAAAACCTTAAATTTCGATTTTTTAGCGCAAAACATTAAAAATGATGTTTTAGAGTTATAACGCTCTTATACAAATCCTGTTGAAGTTTTTTAACGCTGATTTTGACATATTCCGAGGGAAAAAATTATGCTGGTCATTTTTATACTGGGTGTTGATGGTTGAAAATGCCCGGAAGGGGGTCAAAAATAGCTCACAACTTTTAGAGTCAAGGGCTAAAAAGAGACTTTTTTCAAAAAATTCTTTAAAAATGATCCAAATTAAGCTCAAATTAATTTTTTTCGGTTTTTATGGTTAATACAAACAAAATCCAAGCAAAATAAATTGTTCTTTGATAATTTGATAAAAAACGGACTTTGTAATTTGATGAAAATTGGTTCAAATCGGTTCAAAATCAGTCTTATGTAAATGACCTCCAATAAGGGTACATACATAGTTCAAAATAAAATAATTCTGTCGGATTCGAGTTCTCCATGGCCAAAAACCCCCGAGTACAAAAAATCAGCAGATTTAGGATCAATCTGAAGAAAAAAATACTGGGGTACCCAGGGGTGTCCAACGACGTTTGTCGACGTCGTTGACGTTTAGTTGAACGACGTTACAAACGTCGGAACGTTTTAAACGCCGATATTGCCGACGTTTGAAACGTCAGGACGTTTTAACGTCGATATTGCCAACGTTTTGAACGTCTGACGTTTTAAACGTCGGTAATGTCGACGTTTAAAACGTCCGACGTTCAAAACGTCGATATTGCCGGCGTTTGAAACGCCGCTCATTCAAAAATTTAAACGTCACGTCGACGTTTGTGATAAACGTCGACGTTGTTGGACACCACTGGGGGTACCTAAAAAGGGCAGCAATTTTTAAGACATTTGAAAAAGTTCATTTTTAATGTTTTTGCGTTAAAAAATCGAAATTTAGGGCTTTTTTAATAAATTTTTTTAAATAAAAAACTTCCTTATATTAGCCAATTTATAAAACAAGCTGCATTAAAAAATTCACATTCCTCGCTGAGATATTGAATTTTGAAATCGGGTAGAGATTTTTGAACACTCTGTATGTAGGATTCAGAGGATATAAAGGACGAAAACAGGGGATAAATTTAGATTTGTGAAAAAAAATTCAACAACATATGAAGACCAAACTCCTGTGTTGTATTATCCTGTGTTTTTGTGCAGCAAAAGCTCATGGCAAAGACAGTACTAGTGCCGAATCACCTTATCAAAGAATGGAAAGAATTTTGGAGTGGCTAAGTATCATGTTTTATCCATTATCATTGACGCCATTTCTTGGCGCCAGCGAAGTTCTTAACAATCATATTGATATAAAGCATACACAATAAAAAAGCAACTATCAACACAGGCTTTATATGTAGGATTCAGAGGATATGAAGGAAGAAAACGGTTCATAAGGAGATAAATTTAGATTTGTGAAAAAACAATTCAACAACATATGATAGCCAAACTCCTTCTGTGTTGTATTATAAAAGCAATATCTGGATTACTTGGTTACGCACTGTATATCACTATATGTAAAGTATTCATTGGTAATATAGTGATAAGACACACGGATAATAACTTCGGCGCCATATGAATTTTCTATTTTACGACTTTAAGCTATTAAGACTGTGACGATTGTTAAGATCTTATTGAGTCAAATCATAAAACTACTAATTGACTATGAATTCTTTGGTGCTCTATCCAAATACCTAATATTTTACATGAACTTTACAATTTTATCATATGGTATGACTTCTGATTAGCATATTCTGAAATGTTAATGCCATATGAACCGCAGAAACCGGAATGCGAACCTGAATATAAAATGACAGGATGATTGAATATTCTTCAGTCGTCTACATTTTTGTATAGTCTTAATTATCCCTGAACAATGAAGCTCGTTATTATTGCTGCTATTCTTCTTCTCGGTACAGTATCAATGCTGGTAAGTAATCAACTAAGATTGAGCCTGTTCATGTGAATATCAACCACGAATCTTGATACGACATAGTAATGCAATGTAAAATTTTTAGCTAGCTCAATCCTGTGGTAATGGTATTTGTTCATGCGGTGATAATTGTTATAATTGTACAACGGGATATCAATGCTGCACGTTTTCTATTCAAAATCTTGAATGCTGTGGCTGTTGCTCCAATGACTCCCCGAATTGTAATCCTGCTACTATTGAGCTCAAACATGTGAGATCTTTTTAATACTAAAATTTATTAAATGAAAATTTTCAGCCTAGTGTTTTATGGAGACGTTCTTCTCACCGTGATCCATGATTCCAATCAAAATTTTTTCCAAATAACGTTATTCAAAATGTAAACGTTAAAAAAATTTGGAGCAAGTATACAATGCCAGTCACTTAACGTGACCTAAATTTGAAAAATAATTTCTTAAATTTTTTTTCAAAAATCAACCCAATAT
>JAQGCP010000815.1:0-14606 GCA_034699885.1 Acrobeloides thornei | reverse complement strand
ATTCAGAACATGCCGTAAAAACAAAAAATCCTCCATTTTTCATGATCTTTCCGAATATATCATTTTTTCATATGGTTGTAACTGACTGGACTGGTCCTTTAAACAATAAAACTCACATAGTAAACAAACTATAGGCTTCATTTCTCTCTTCAAAAATTAAATAGGAATAATTGATGTATATGAGTCTATAAAAATTTTAAAATATAATATGAAAAATAATTTTATGATAGATTTAAAAATAGTCAAGCTTATATTTCGACTTTCATACGCAAATTCGAATAACAATTTCCAAAATTTTCATTGTTATTTTTATAGTAAAAACATATTATTATTTAAATCCACGAAAATCCTATTTATTAATATGATATATACGTTTGTTTATGTGTCAATTTTGACTAAAATCCAAAACGTCAACAAATTATGTCATGATTTTTGATGTGGTCAATCAATCAAAACATTACAAAAAAAAATTTGGTCCCTGTTTGGTTATTCCATCTGAGTGTATTTTCGATTATCCCATTTGGGTGTATATTTATTGAGATATGATAGTTTTACTAAAACGCGTTCTCTTTCAGACAAATTGAGCATTTCAATTGACAATTTCGGGCTTGTTCAAATGTACCATTTAATCAGTCTAATCTTAGGAGCTATTTCGTTGATAGCTCCTAAGATTAGACCCAGTGAACGTGGTCTAAAATCGAAAAATTTTATTTTTCGAAGCTTTCTCAAAAATGACTCTATCAGGGGTAATTTTATGTGGGAAACACGTTGGCAATGTTATTTTTGCGTAAAAACGCTTCCATATTTTTAGAAAATCGAATTTTTGCGTATTAGCTTTTTCGAAATATGTACATTCTTTGTCTTCAATGATTCTATATATATTCGATTTTCCAAAAAATGGAAGCGTTTTTACACAAAAATAACATCCCCAACGTGTTTCCCGCATAAAATTATCCCTAATAGGTCATTTTTGAGAAAACTTTTTTGATTTTTTGGCCAAGTTCAACGGGAAGTAGTCCCAAATGATGTAAGAGCCGAAGTAGTCCCAAATAATTAATTTATTTCATTCGTTAAATAAACATCTTATTATGTTAAAAATGAAATTTTATAATGTCAGCCGATAAATATCACTATATGGCTCTTGATTTTCACTACAATTTTCGAGAAGTAAAGCGATCACCATGAGAATCTCCATCGTTTTTCGATCTTGTACTAGAAGAGTTACGGTGTAATTGGCGAGAATTGGATTTACTAAATCTCTTTCATGTTCTTGTTGAATTTTTGAAAGATGACATAATAAATTAACAGAAAACATGCTCATTTGAGTCTGTAGCATTTCATAAACGTATCGGCTGCATTGGGGTTCGTGGAATTCTTCGATGGAAGTGCAAGTCTAAAAGAAAATCTAGAAAATATAAAGAAAAACTAAAAAATCGAGGCGAAAAGGGATAGGGGATAGAGAGTAAGAGATAGAGAATAAAGTATATAAGATAGGAAATAAGGGGTAGTGTAAAGATAGCGTTACCAGATGTATAGATAGCTTTTTTACAAACGTTACAAAAAATTTTTGGTGACGTTACAAATTCTTTAGTGACATTCTATCTGACGTGACATGCCTTGCTGACTTTACATTTGTAACGCAATCCTAAGTATAGAGGAGAACCGGGGAAACGAGCGCTAGCGCCCGGAGGGCAAAAGTTGTATTTATTACACGTACTCGGAGCTCGGTCTTGCCACCGAGTACAGCTAGCTTTCGGCCTCGCTCCGAGTATATGTATTTCTAATTTCTTGGATGGGTAAAAACATTTGGTTTCTGCTGGGAATCGAACCTGCAAGCAATTTATGTAAGCTGGGAGTCTTATAGTTTGTTTCAAATTTCGGGAAAATAAGTTTAATACCGCGTAGCAAAGTGATAAAGCGTTCATCATACAAACTACAAAACAATCTTGGATTATGATATTTCTGATTTCGACCTCCGGGATCGAACCCTCGCCCTTCGGAGTGCGAAGCGAGAGCTTTATCACTTTGCTACGCGGTATTAAACTTATTTTCCCGAAATTTGAAACAAACTATAGCCACTCGGCCATGATGGTAATTTTTTACTTGGTGATAACATTGCATTATAATCTTACGTTAAAACATGATAAGGGGCTAAGAAATTTATCTTGAAGGATACTCTCATGATTGGGGTGTCATTTTTCTTCTCTTACCGAGCCCTATTGGTGTATATCGTGACAGAATTGGACTTAATGAGCCTGAGATAGCACAGACAGGCACACATAGCACGTTTAATATTTAAGGATAGAAAATAGGGGATTGGGAATAGAGAATAGGAACATGTAAGGTAAGTAGGAATTCTTTTACCTCAATTTTATCCGTTACAACTGATCCAAAAGATGATATTATAGTTCTCATGGAAATATCCATTTTACAGGTAGACTCAAAAATTGTATCGATTCGAAAATTTTCGAAACTTTCTAGAGGAGGGATGCCAGCAAAATTACATTTGCACAATGCCACAAAGAAACGATCGCTTGGATTCGAATTTAACCACTCGAATAGCCTCAGAGGAAATTTATTGGCTATATTTTTATATGAAAAATTCTTCAAAAAATTAAATTTGGGTAATTTAAAATTTTAAAAATCACTTTAATGATATCATTTGAAGTTTCCCAAGTTTTCCTAATATCTAACATTATAGTTTTTTCTCCATTGGTGTGCCTTCCATAGGTAGTATGTGTTTTAAGAGCCAATTTTGGAGTTGATATGGTTTTGAGGCTAAATTTCATAAAAATTTGACTTTTAATTATATAAAAACGAAAATTTTCTACTAGATTTTATTGATTGTTGAAGTTTCGGGTTGTTCGACCGGTGAAATGTTCGATTTGTGTAGCTTTTCTGGAGTTTTTCGACTGTTTACAGCGTTTTTTACTTTTTCCTTTTGTCTTGTAAGAACTTGGATGTGAGACGAAACATGTTTTCTCGTTCGAGTTTTCCCAGTTTTCTTTTTGATATAAACAGCGATAGTTCGTTTCTGCCTAAAGATTTAATTTTTAATATACAGGGTGCGTATAAAGTTCCCGTACACTTATTGCAGACGCGAAAATGCTTTCCTAAAAAATTTTGGGTTTAAAATTTTCCGGAGTAATTTTATGCGGGGAATCTATTGCGCAATTCCAGAGAATGAAAAAATTTACCTGGCTCTGATTCAGGCAATTTTCGCTTCAATACCTATTAGACGCGAAAATGCTTTCCTGACCCTGATCCAGGAAATGTAGATATGTTGAAATGAAAATTGCTTCAATCAGAGTCAGGAAATTTGTCATACTTCGAAATTGCGCACATTCGATTCCTCGCATAAAATTATCCCGGAAAACTTTAAACCCAAAATTTTTTTAAATAATTTTCATGGGAATTTCAGTTAATTTCAAAGTGTATGGGAATCCTTGTATTTCTTCCAACTCATCGTTGTTATTTCTACTCTAAAATATTTTTTCCAATTCATAGTCCAAACTTTTTAATGAAAAAAAACTTTTAACTCACCATATTGGTGTCCATTCCATAAAATTTTCCTTCTGCCACAATCTGGAAACTTTTCCAGAGCCTCTCTAAAAGCATCTTCTACATCAGATGATCAAAGTTGGTCGTCTTTAACATTTTTAGCTGACGAATTTGTAAGATCCGGATCCATAAAATTGGAAAATTTCGAAACTATAGAAGAAAAGTAACAAAAGTTAATTGTTTAAGGTGGGCGTCTTATTGATATTTAAATGGTTTTCGAAGGGCACGAGAATGATAAGAGAGGTCAATTTGTGTTTGTGTGATAGAAAGACATCCAAGGAATGTAGGAATCCATAACGAAATGCTAACAAAACAAGCCAAAAATATTTTAGAAAAGGATGATTACTTAGGAATGTTTTGATTGCATTTAGGAGAACAATAAAAATGAGTAAGTTTTTAGAAAAATTGGAAGGATTCCAAAATATATGTCCTTTAAAAAATATTTTTAGATAGTATTATTTTTTGAAGATGTCTTAATAAAAGTTTAAAATGAATTTGACAAAAATTTTAAACTCATCAAATCATAGAAGATTCAATAGAAAATAGGTGGAAGTAAAAAGCTTGGACTAGATCTTAGGGTAAGCTTAGGCCTAGGCTTAGGCTTAAGCTTAAGCTTAGGCTTAGATATAGGCATATGCTTAGTTTAGGTTTTTGTTTCAGGTTTAGAAAATGTCAGCATTTTAAATTTGATAATGATTTACTAATTCGTTTCAATAAACAGCTTTCATTGAATCAGGGATTTAAATGGCATCAATCCCATCGCTTCAATACACAAAACATATTCAAAATTTCCAAGCAATTTTGTTTCGCATTTATCTCTAAAGAATTAGAAGCTGCGCCGCAGCTTTTAGTCACGCAGCAGCTGCGTGCAGCTGAGACAAGGACTGGACCATGATAGTTTTACTAAAACGCGTTCTCTTTCAGACAAATTGAGCATTTCAATTGACAATTTCGGGCTTATTCAAATGTACGATTTAGTCAGTCTAATCGTAGGAGCTATTTCGTTGATAGCTCCTAAGATTAGACCCAGTGAACGTGATCTAAAATCGAAAAATTTTATTTTTCGAAGTTTTCTCAAAAATGACTCTATTAGGGGTAATTTTTTTTATTTTTTGGCCAACTTCAACGGGAAGTAGTCCCAAATGATTAATTTATTTCATTCGTTAAATAAACATCTTATTGTGTTAAAAATGGAATTTTATAATGTCAGCCGATAAATATCACTATATGGCTCTTGATGTTCACTACAATTTTCGAGAAGTAAAGCGATCACCATGAGAATCTCCATCGTTTTTCGATCTTGTACTAGAAGAATTACGGAGTAATTGGCGAGAATCGCATTCACTAAATCTCTTTCATGTTCTTGTTGAATTTTTGAAAGATGACATGATAAATTAACAGAAAACATGGTTATTTGAGTCTGTAGCATTTCATAAACGTATCGGCTGCATTGGGGTTCGTGGAATTCCTCGATGGAATTGCAAGTCTAAAAGAAAATCTAGAAAATATAAAAAATCAAGTCGAAGAGGGATAGGGGATAGAGGGTAGGAGATAGAGAATAGGGTATATAGGATAGGAAATAAGGGGTAGTGTATAGATAGCGTTACCAGATGCTTTTTACAAACGTTACAAACATTTTTGGTGACGTTACAATACGTTGAAAATTCTTTGGTGACGTCCTATCTGACGTGACATGCCTAGCTGAAAAGCCTTGCTGACATTACATTTGTAACGCAACTCTAGGTATAGAGGTGAACAGGGGAAACGAGCGCTAGCGCCCAAAGGGGAAAAGTTTTATTTATTACTCGTACTCTGAGCTCGGTCTTGCCACCGAGTACAGCTAGCCTTTCGGCCTCGTCCGAGTATATGTATTTCTAATTTCTTGGATGGGTAAAAACATTCGGTTTTTGCTGGGAATCGAACCTTCAAGCAATTTATGTAAGCTGGATGTCTTAGCCACTCGGTCATGAGTGTAACTTTTTACTTGGCTATAAACTTGCATTATAATCTTACGTTAAAACATGATAAGGGGCTAAAAAATTTGTCTTGAAGAGTACCCCCATGACTGGGGTACCATTTTCCTCTCTCATCAACCATTTTCCTTCTCTTACCTATCAATTGGTGTAGGCCGTGACGGAATTGGACTTAAGGAGCCTGAGATAGCACAAACAGACACACATAGCGTTTAATATTTAAGGATAGAAAATAGGGGATTGGGGATAGAGGATAAGGACATGTAAGGAGTGTGTAAGAAGGAATTCTTTTACCTCAATTTTATCCGTCACAACTGATCCAAAAGACGATATTATAGTTCTCATGGAAATATCCATTTTATAGGTAGACTCAAAAATCGTATCGATTCGAAAATTTTCGAAACTTTCTAGAGTAGGGATGCCAGCAAAATTACATTTGCACAATGCCATAAAGGAACGATCGCTTGGAGTCGAATTTAACCACTCGAATAGCTTCGGAGGAAATTTATTGGCTATATCTTTATATGAAAAGTTCTTTAAAAAATTTAATTTGGAAAATTTAAAATTTTAAAAATCACTTTGATGATATCATTTGAAGTTTCCCAAGTTTTCCTAATATCTAGTATTATAGTTTTTTCTCCATTGGTGTGGCTTCCATAGGCAGTATATGTTTTAAGAGCCAATTTTGGAGTTGATATGGTTTTGAGGCTAAATTTCATAAAAACTTAAGTATATAAAAAATGAAAAATTTCTACCAGATTTTATTGATTGTTGAAGTTTCGGGTTGTTCGATCGGTGAAATGTTCGATTTGTGTAGCTTTTTTAGAGTTTTTCGACTATTTACAGCGTTTTTTAATTTTTCTTTTTGTCTTGTAAGAACTTGAATGTGGGACGAAACATGTTTTCTTGTTCGAGTTTTCCCAGTTTTCTGTTTGATATAAACAGCGATGAGTTCGTTTCTGCCTAAAAATTTAATTTTTAATATACAGGGTGCGCATAAAGTTCCCGTACACTTATTGCAGACGCGAAAATGCTTCCATAAAAAATTTCGGGTTTAAAATTTTCCGGAGTAATTTTATGCAAGGAATCTATTGCGCAATTCCAGAGAATAAAAAAATCTATCTGGCTCTGATTCAGGCAATTTTCGCTTCAATACCTATTAGACACGAAAATGCTTCCCTGACCCTGATCCAGGAAATGTGGATATGTTGAAATGAAAATCGCTTCAATCAGAGTAAGGAAATTTGTCATACTTCGAAAATGCGCACAATCGATTCCTCGCATAAAATTATCCCGGAAAACTTTAAACCCAAAATTGTTTCAATAATTTTCATAGGAATTTCAGTTAATTTCAAAGTGTACGGGAACCCTTGTATTTCTTCCGAATCATCGTTGTTATTTCTACTCTAAAATATTTCTTTCTATTCATAGTCCAAACTTTTTAATGATAAAAAACTTTTAACTCACCATATTGGTGTCCATTCCATAAAATTTTCCTTCTGCCACAATCTGGAAACTTTTCCAGAGCCTCTCTAAAAGCATCTTCTACATCAGATGATCAAAGTTGGTCGTCTTTAACATTTTTAGCTGACGAATTTGTAAGATCCGGATCCATAAAATTGGAAAATTTCGAAACTATAGAAGAAAAGTAACAAAAGTTAATTGTTTAAGGTGGGCGTCTTATTGATATTTAAATGGTTTTCGAAGGGCACGAGAATGATAAGAGAGGTCAATTTGTGTTTGTGTGATAGAAAGACATCCAAGGAATGTAGGAATCCATAACGAAATGCTAACAAAACAAGCCAAAAATATTTTAGAAAAGGATGATTACTTAGGAATGTTTTGATTGCATTTAGGAGAACAATAAAAATGAGTAAGTTTTTAGAAAAATTGGAAGGATTTCAAAATATATGTTCTTTTACAAATGTTTTTAGATAGTATTATTTTTTGGGCGCCGCCCCCCCTAACTGAGTCAATTTCAACCGAGTCATTGGATATCTGAGTCAATTATCAACTTAGTTAATTATTAACTGACTCATTGGACATCTGAGTCAATTCCATTGATCCATCCGATGACTGGATCATTGGAATTTCCAACGACTCAGTTAATATCTAATGACTCAGTTAATAATTGATATCTAATGACTCAGTTAGGGGGCGCCATTTACTTCCAAAACAAAAGTTGATCGCCACAACATGAACTTTCTTATAAAAAATTGGTTCAAAGTGGACTGGCTCTTTAAATGGATAATTTTATATAAATGGTATCCGAGCAACACTAAAATATACATTTTTATACGTAAACAGTGAAAGATTATAGTTAGACGCATTGAGCAAAACCAAATTTATAGCGGATTGATCATACCGATGGCAATCTGCATATTTGATCCAATTTTGTTGGCCATAGATTTTCTAAAAACACCCAGATTTTACATGAAAACACCCAACTTTTACAATTGTCGAACGAGGTTATTGATCGTACAGTGGAAAATCGATACTTTTTACTTTGACTGTCGTGGGTTCAAATCATACCTGACTAGAAAATTTTTTGCATTTTCTTTAAATTTCATACTTTTTGCTACTAAATTATTTTCATCAATTAAAAACATTTGAATTCAGGTGGGATTCGAACTTTCGGATGTCAGTGTACTTTACCACTGCACTATTCTGAACAATTGAACTACAAGAATTTATAAAAAGCAAAAAAATAAATTACATGCGGCCAACAACCAACATCTGACCCATTCGGTGCCATACATTCTCTTTCTAGGCTACACCAGACTAGCTGATGAAGTAAATTTTTGGCTTTTTGTGTACTCACCCAGAGTATTATCCCAGACATGTACTGTTCAAGGTGTTTTAGCTAAATTTTTTAAATCAATAACTTCAATAGCCTTTTTAAATCAATAGCCAAAAGTGGAAAATTATAGCAGCGATTGCAATCAAAATGGCGCAATCAGTATCACAGAAGATTTTATTTTCAATATCAAGTTTGGAAACAGCCGCATTAAAAGTTTATTATGTGAAAATTTTGGATTCTGAAATTTTCAGATTTGCCTGAGCGAATCTTAAACTATCAGATTCACAGGGGCGAATCAGATATGCCCGGAGTTTCAGATTCGCCCGTAACATATCGACGTTATGATCGATTTTGATCGATATTACTGCAAATTCTTTAAAATTTTTTGCGTTCACCTTGATAAAGTCTAACCTTTTCTGTGGCAGCAGGAAGAAAATCATACATTTTTGGATGAGTAACAGAAAAAGTGGAATGACTAGTCGGCAAAAATAATGCTGCATCAATAGTATTACTTGTAAGGAAGTTGTTTATTAAGCTCTAAAAGTTTCTATTCTTAATTAAAAAGGCTATTTTCAATGTTAGAAAATAAGAAAACATCTCAAATTTAATCACCCTTCTATCTAAAGATCTCAAATAGAGTTGTATGAGACCGGGACCCGAAGTACTTTTTAAGCTTGAAGCCGATTGGTGGAGGGGGCTTTTTAGGCTTACATCCGATTGGTGAAGGGGGTACTTTTTTTAAGACTAGAGCATATTGGGGGATGGGTACTTGTTAGGACTAGGGACGATTGGGGTGGTTGCTTTTTGAAGACTGGTCTGATTTTTTATTCCAAATTTCATCGTTCTGGTCGGTCCCTCTTTACCTCAAATTTAATCCCTTGTGACTTCTTGAATAAAATAGAAGCATCGACGTATAAAATAAGTTTTTCCACTTTCAACGTATCCGCTGCTATAATATGCTTGTACCGATATTCTCCCGGTCTTCGAACATAGTCCGGATATTTTTCAAATAATTTTTTCAGATGTCTAATTTCAATGTTTGAGCATAAACTGCGGTAGATATGTAGAACATCCTGGTGTATATCATCAAATATATATGCTATAATTTTTGTCTTCGTCAGCTCGGGATGAGCTCGAATCGATAGGCAGCATTTTCTATAAAAAAAATGAAGCATTTTTGAAAAATACCCCTCCTGTAGGAGAATACCCTCTCACAATGTTAGGTTTCCGAGCACTGTTTTTGCCCTTACCTCTAGAAAGGCAAAAACAGTACTCGGATTTTAGTATTTATGATATCCAAAAAATTACATTGCTTGTTGAACATGGTTGAGTGAAAACACCGTGACGATTTTTAAGTCTTTTATCGATAAAGCTGTCTTATTAACAACAATATTTGTTGAGTTGATCAAATCAAGGCCTTCCAAAATCAATCTCCAATCAGTAAAATTTGATTCATTTTTTTCAATAATATGAATGATGGTTAAATGGTTAGTTTTACGATTCCATTCAACTATATAAAACAATGTTATTGTAGCACAAAAAAGTAATAAACTTGAAAAACAATGATATAGAGAGCGTTCCATATATATGACACAACATAGCGTTTATGCATAATTTTTGGCTATAGCGAGAGAAATTCGTATCCAAGCTACTAAAAGGTATAACAAGAAGAATATGTTATGTTGGACGTGATGTTTGGTCTCTTGGGAAAATTTTTTTGAAAAATAATTTTTTGGATAAAAACCATTTTTAGTAAAAAAATTCGATTTTTGCAAAAACTTTCAGAACATGCCAGGAATCGAATCTGACCCTCAAAAATCAAAGTTAAGCATACTACCACTGAAAATCCGATGCGGTCAAGTTTTATAATTTTAAACAAACCTAATGCAGTGGATAAGAAGCCGCTGTCCGATCTGGCAAGTTAAGCAACATTGAGAAGCCAAGTTCGGTCCCTCTAATGTTACTACGATGGTGTCAATAGAGCGTTGGCACGGCGCGGGAAAATGCCGAAAAGGTACAGACAAGGGCCAAAATTAAAAATAAAAGTTCGCCAATAGACTCAGCTCGCCTAGCGCTTCAAAACGAGTACCTTATCATGGTGTTTTGGCTCATGGCCGAGTGGCTAACGTCAAAATATTTTTACACAAAAAATAAAAATTTTATTTGATATCCACAAAGTACACAAAAACAACAAAAATTTGCATAAAAATTAGCTAGAATCGGTTGAACTATTTGTGCCGTTATTGACACTGCTAGCATTGCATCCGGGTACGGCATGAGAGTAGTCACAGACATTCATTTCCGGGTTGAAGAATGTGCCAGCTGGACAGCGCATCAATTCGAGACTTCCCCAAACACATTGATGGTAGAGGGTGCAATCGGATTCGTGGGCGATGTGGTCACCATGGTTCAAAGTGCCGCAAGATCGGGTATTTGATGGAATGGTGACTAAAAAGAAGTGATTAGATGAAAAATTGAAGAAAAAATTCAAAAAGTTGCACGCACGGGGGGAGCTCATGAAGCAGTAATACTTTCTCATCCAAGAGCTTCCGGGGCCAATTGCGCACATCGGAAAGTGGAAAAAGTGCGTTCAAAATTTTTTCCTTCATCTGGGGTATGGATGAAGGAAAAATTTATTAAAAATTCTTACAATTCCTGTTCAAAACTGGATCCAACGCTTTTCCTTCAATCGGTCCAAGAGCAGTTGGCTCTTCCAAAGAACAACCAGGAACCGTATGGCGGAAATCACAAAGTCCACGTTTTTCATTAAACGCCAAATCTGGTGCGCATCCAGGATGCTCGGAAACTGTTCCATTTGTGCACTGAAAAATTTACAAATTATATCGGCACACTAATTTTCTTCATACTTTCCAAATTTGTGAGCAATTTCTGGGGTGCATGTAGAGACCGTTCTTCTTGCCAACACAGAAGCCTTCTTCAGAAGTTAGATCTGGGGTGGTAAGGGGAGGGTTTTGAGCTAGGGAAGAAATGTTTTGTGTGGGTCTGACAGAGTTTGCATGTTCTCCACACTGACCAGCAGGAACACATTTTCCAGAAGTTTGATCAAAAAGTTGGTTTTGGAGACAGAAGGCCTACAATTTTCTATTTTGATAGACAAATCTTTTCTTACTCTATATCCATCACCCTTTGGCATGCACAATAAAAAGTCCACTCGACAAAAACCAAGTGCTACCGGAGTCGTCTCATCGTAAATGCACCTCGGATCCAAAACCACAGGGCTTTTTGATTTGCACTTGCGTTTCTTGGAACTGGGAGCTTGACGTTTTCGTCTGTCGTGTGGGGACCAACCTTTTTCCTCTTCTTCGAGACTAGCCAATTTCAAATCAATTTCATAGTGATTTTCATACGGGTCTGGAGTGGTGATGGTGGTAGATTCAGTGGGGTTGGCTGTTGTTTCGGCTTCTTCAATGAGGTAATCGGGAGTGGTTTTGATCGATGGTTCTGAGGTTGTGTCTCTACAAAATTCGCATAAAAACAGACGAGCAGGGGGAAATCACGAGAATCCTCTTCATCTTCCTCTGGGGGGGGGGGGTCAAATGGCGGATTGTGTAGGTCCCAGATGTAGAGATAAAGAACAGCTGTTGAGCATGAAGGACAGCAAGTGAGGTTAGAGGACCACATTACATTTTTGGAAAAGAGGAAAGATCTTTCACTTTCTCGGGGGGTGGGGAGAGGCCTCCCCTGGATTTACTACTACTCCTATACCCCCACCCCAGGTAAAGTTTAGAGCAAACTCACTCCCTGAAATTTCTCTTGTTGTGTTCACGAGAATCCTCTTCATATTCCTCGGTTTCTGTTGTTGAAGACTCGGTGTAATTATCTTCTGTAATCGCCGTAGTGCTTTCTGTAGTCGCCATTGTGCTTACTGTAGTTGTCTTGGTAGTAGTGCTTTCATATTTTTCGGCCTCAGCAGCTTGTCTTAGACCGCCATTACCTTCTTTTTTATCTTGGTCAGCCTTGTTTTCTTCTCTTGTATAACCTTGCGTAGTGGGTTCTTGCTCTTCAGATGCTTCTTGGGTTGTGCTTGTTTTTTGGGCTGTGTCTTCATACTCATGCGAGTCGGAGGATGTTGTTGTGTGGGACTCTTCAAGATCTTCATGGGTAGGGGTCCTAAAAGTGAATTTATAAATGGCAATTTTCAATTTTGGTGGGTTATTTTTATGAAAATGAAAAAATTTGAAAAAATCTCAAAATTGTAATTTTTTTGGAACACCTTGTAAATTTTTTCTCTTACGTGGTTCCAATATTATCATCCTTTTGTCCTTGAATCTGATCAACTTCTTCATCTGAGTTCTCGTATTTGTGTTGGTCATCAGCTACTTGTTTTTCTACAACGCCAGCATTCCGGTTGGTCGACTCTTGGTGAGTTGAGTCCTTCTCGTCGACTTTTTCAATGTTTTCGAAAGCTCCATCCGGGATATCGGCACTTATCCGTTTTTCATAATTGTCGTGATGATTTCCATGGTAATTTGGTCTTTCATAATCATGCCCATCCTCCTTGGAACCGTCATAGCCATTTTCATAGTCACGATGTTTGCCATAATGATCGTCGTGATCACCATGATTGTCGTGTTTCTCATCGTAATTTTTGTGCTTGCCACTTTCGCTTGAATCACCCCTAAAATGGAAATTAAAAATTCTTTCCTTCAAAATCCCACTTTTCATAATCTCCTTTGTCTTTGGAGTGATACTCATGCTTATGGACACGACCTCCATAAATGTCCTCAAGTCGAACTCTTTTATGATGAGCCATAAACTCATGCAAGATTGGACCAGGTGGATCTCTTCGCGAAAGTCGGATGTCATAGGTATTTTCATCAAGATGAATCGGAGCATGGACTGAAGCAAACGGCACTTCAACTTTGTATTTGATATCCAACCCATGGAAGCGATCATGAATTGCTAAAATTTGCATATTTTATGGTGTTCATTAAAGAGTTCAAAATTGCTCATAATGGCCTAATCGGTAGCGCTATATAACTCTTTTCATGACCATTCAGAAAAAGTGTCGCCTATATAGCGCAGGAGCAGGTGGCGCAATAGCCATCTTGAATGGAGAGGGTTCGACTTTCACAGGATCGAAATTTTAGCGATCCAGAAAAAGTTGTAAAAACCAATCCCCCGTAAAATTACATGAAAATTTTCGCCTATCATTATTTGACCTCTGTCGGACCCTTTTTTTATGGATGGGGGAGTAAAAAATCTTACGGTGATCATACTCTTCTTTATAATCATCCAGAGTAAACTCATCACCAATATAAGCTTTTCTCAAATCCGGTTTCGGGATTAAGAAATCTTCTGGTAATGGTCCATCAAAAGCATTATGTGGGACATGGGCACGGCCAAATTCGGTGACAAACGCCGGTACCACTGGAATCGATTCTCTGATCCTGCCATCAAAACTATCTGGCACTAAAAAATGGAAATCAATTTTTTGTGTATTCATAAATGGGGAGTGGGTGGGGGGAGGGGAAGAGGGGTCAATTTTGTCAAAAATATGGGGGCTGGTCAACTTAGACAAAAATATTGGGATGGGGTTTATCTTAATCGTCTAGATCATTTTTATGAGAGGAACTTTTTTGAAGTTAGAATAGAGGTACCATGCTATTTTCACCCCTGTTCCATGTATTTTTCATCTCAACCCCTTACATTTTACCGCTGGCCTCCTTGGCTCGTATTTCTGATCTTTAACAGTAACGGCTTCAACTTGGACATTTGTATACCCTTCAGTCGGTTTTATATAATCCGTCACCACAGGTTGTTCTTGGACATATAAAGGTGTCGAAGTATAGACTTTTTCTGGTTCCACTTTTCCATAAGTCACATCTGGAGGAGCATAAGCTGGTGGAGCTAAAAATTTTTTTCAAACATTTTTTTAAACTTTAACCAACCGGGTTGTTGTACATGTTCTAATGAGTATGGGACGCGGAAGGCATCTTCTGGTAAAGAAGCATGGCCTAGTCTATCATCAAAAGTTTGTAACATAGGAACTGGATGATTGGGTATATGTCCTTTGAAAGGATCTTCGACTAAAATTTTTTATAAAAATTTTGGAGCTATACAACCTGGGGGGCGCACTTGACGTGACTCCAAAGGCCGAAGTAGAAAAACGTTAAAAATTTTTATATAAACACACCCCCTAGGGGTAAAAATTGACGCGGAACACGCTGGTGTTATTATTTTCACTCCAAAATCTTCGAAAACATATGAATTTTTGCATTTTTCTCAATAATAATCTTTATACAACTTGA
>JAQGCP010000814.1:0-14613 GCA_034699885.1 Acrobeloides thornei | reverse complement strand
TTGTTCTGCTCTTGCGCTAAATCTAAAGGACTCTTTCCGTCACTATTCAGGATACTAATCTTTGCTTCTTTTTCTAACAGCATTTTTACAATTTCTAGATAATCTTTTGTTACAGCTATATGTAGAACTGTATTATCTTGGTCATTCTTATCTTGGGCATTAATATCTGCTCCTTCGTTCAAGTATTTTTCTACTTTCTTACGCCTAGCTTCTTCAGAAATTTCGTTTGGCTTTTTATGTATTGCATTGAATAATGCTATATTCTTGGCTATTTGATCAGATGTAAGACTTTGCCTTCCTTGTGATAGATCCTGTCCTTGTAACATCTTGACCTCTTATGATTTCTAAACATGAAATATTTTATAGTCTTAATATTAAAATTAGGGTTGTCGTATCGATATTATATCATTTCATTAAGTTTTTGCTCTTTGATAAGTTCGACATAAAGTCAGACAAAATGAAATTTTTTTGATTAAAAAATAATATCGATACGACAACCCTAATTAAAATAGCTCGCTTAATATATTAATCACTATGTTGCTACTAGGAGTGAGAAGGGCCAGGCCCTGGCTTTTCGCAAATGGTCATATCTCCGGCCAGTTAAATCCATATCAAATGGTTTTGGTGTTTTTGGAAAGTTGATGAATTTTACTTCATTTTGTGTCTATATAACCCCTAGTCGAAATGGCATTGTCTTGAAAAATCGAAATAAAATTTATCGAAATAAAGTTTACTTTGATTTTCGTTTCGAAGCACCAACCCATTCCCTGAATTAGAGTAAGTCATGCGTTTTCACTCTTCGGGAATGCGTTCATTGATTTTTCGCATAAAATTACGCACGGAAAAGTGTTTTCATTTGAAATGAAATAAAATCGAAATTTCCCTATTTTCGCTTCAATAAACCCGCCCATATCTAACTCATGGCCAGGAAGCATTTTCACGTCTCGGGAATGCGCGCAATCGATTTTTCGCATAGGAAAACCCCGAAGTGTCACTTCGTAATCACTTGAGATCGGATTTTTGCAATTTTGTTACATTTTTTGAACAAAAAATTACCTTGTTCTTCCTTTGTTTTTGCCCAAAATTTTGAAAAATTTAGAACAAAAAACATAAGGGGGTGAATTTTTGAAAATTTTTATATCTCGAAAATATTGATCTTGATTTCATTCTTGGATCCCGAGTTAAAAATCTCTATCTTGTCCACACTATTAACCCGTTTTTGCCGACAACCATCAATTTATTTGATATCTTTTGAGGTTATTTTTTCAGCGATTTTTCATGCGTTTTTAATGCTCTTTTTTCAGAACCATAGAATGACAGCCAAAGAATCTGAATTTGTGCATGAAACAACAATTATTGACCAATCATTTATACACATTAGCGAACAAAAGTATTGCAAACCCTAGTATTTTATGATGTAAAATTGTTTTTATCATATCTCAGCTTCAAGCAAGGTTTTTACGATGCGATTTTTTTCATTATATGGTAATCATCTATGGAGATTCTATTGGCATAGTCAATTTTATATCAAGTTTTCAGATTTTCGTTGTAATGCACAATCTATTTGAACACTAAAACCCAGTTTTTGGACCTTTCGTAGAATTGACATAAAATCTTCTGTTTTCGACATTTTTTCTTAAAATTTTTTGCATAATATAATATTCTCTTGTCTCAAGGAATCAGGATCTATATTGGGTTACCAAAATTGACTTCTGGAAGGTGTCGGAAAACGAGATCCAAAAACCAGAAGAAGTCGATTTTTGGCATTTTTCACAAAAAATTCACTTTTTCTAGTTTTTGAATCTCGTTTTTCGACACTTTCCAGTGGTCTATTTCGGTAACCCAATATAGATCCTGATTCCTTGTGACAAGAGAATATTATATTATGCAAAAATTTTTTAAGAAAAAATGTTGAAACACAAGATTTTATGTCAATTCTACGAAAGGTCCAAAAACTGGGTTTTATTGTTCAAATAGATTGTGCATTACAACGAAAATCTGAAAACTCGATATAAAATTGACTACGCCAATAGAATCTCCATAGATGATTACCATATATTGAAAAAATTGCAATTTTGCATCACAAAATACCAGGGATTGCAATACTTTTGTTCGCTAGTGTATACGACCATATTAAACTTGATAAAAAAAAGTGTCGAAATTTGAATTATTTTCAAAAATTCACTAAAAATCATCAACAAAGTTAAATTGTTGAAATTATTACCCCTCGGGGTTTTTCTAGGCGGGGAATCGATTGCGTACATTTTCGAACCATGAAAATGCTTGTCTGACCCTGACTCAGGGAAAGAGTTGGTGTATTGAAGCGAAAATCGGAAACCCCCATATCCGAGAGTTAGTCGTGCAGTTTCGGTGTCTAGGGGGGTTTCTTCGTCAAAAAACACGAATCTAAGCGATTTGAGTCGCTCATAGTTCAATTTGACCGTTTATACCTTCCGGAGTACCCCATTAGTCAAAAAGACACCGAAACTGCAGATCTAACCCTCATTTGGGGGGGGGGGGTTCTGTATTCGCTTCAATACACCAACTCCTTCCCTGAATCAGTGTCAGGGAAGCTTTTTTAGGGTTTGAGGATGCGCGCAATCGATTCCTCGCATAGAAAAACTTCTCAGAGGATCCTTTTTGACTACCTTGCCCTCTTAGACGATTTATCGGCATATCCGGGTTATTCAATACCATTTCGAACCCTGAAATCTATTATAAAACTTACGTTAATGTTTCTTCCGTTCTCCTTTTGTATTTCTGAATAATCTTACAATGTGATGAATGTTGTTTTGTTAATTTTCCAGGTGGGAAATAACTAAATTTTTTTAAATTGGAAATAAATTTCAAAAACTGTGATATCGATTACTAATATCACAAATTAATTGTTTTAATATGAAATCACACACACGACTGTTGACGAATTTTATCGAGTGAATTTTATCAGCAGATATACAGGGTGTCCCAAAATTTCGTAACGCTAAAACTTGCTCATAATATTTTTCAAATAAAATCGTTTTTGATCATTTTTTATATTTTAAACCAGAGACGTGGGAAAACGAATTTATTAAAAAATATTTTTTAAATGGTCTGAGTATTGAAACGAAAATATGAATTTGAATTCCTGCGGGAATGTTTGAAAAATTCCACATCCAATCGATTGGGCAAATCGAAATACGGTGGTTCCCCAATTTTCGTGAAAAACCTTTTCTTCGTTTTCGAGAAAACTTAGTTCAAAAATTGCTCATATTGGGTCAATTTATGCAAATTTCGGTCATTTTGAGCAAATTTTGAATTAAATTTTCTCGAAAATGAAATTTTCTATTTTTCACGAAAATTGGGGAACTAGCGTTATTCGACTAGCTCTATCGATTGGCGGTAGAATTTTTCAAAAATGCCAGCAGGAATTCAAATAGGTTTTCGTTTCAATATTCAGATCATCAAAAAATATTTTTTACTAAATTCGTTTTCTTCTACTTAGGCTTGATGTCATTTTACAAAAATATAAGTGTCATAATAGAATGTCATGTCATTTCAAAAAAATCATGTGACTTTTAAAACGACAATAACACTGACGTCAATCAGTGTCATGTTTTTATTCTTTTTTGCATTTTTGGGGTAAAAGTAATTTAAAAAAAGTAATACCCACCTCTTCTTCCCTCTCCGAGCGCATTCGAAAAAGAAGGGAACAACAGGAACATGTCATTTGCTACCAATATGTAGTATATTCGTGCAGTTCAGGTCCCCAACTACACGCACCGAACTTTTTGTACGACCGATATGTCGGTGTTTTTGGGGCAAAATTTTCATAAAGTTTCTTTGTAAACACTGCATGACCGCAAAATGTTTGGTTTTCTATAGAAAATTGGTGTACGAATCCGTATTTTGTTTTTGGCCGTTTTCATCGTAGGAAAAGGCTTTTTCGATGCGATTTTCTTCACAAATAAGTTTTTAATATCCAAAATTTCGAATAAATATGTTTTGAAACACGATTTCCGGTAAGATTTACGACTTTTGAAATCACGTGAACCTCCCTACATCGGGGGTCGAAAATCAAATTTTCGCAACCTGTGCTAAAAACGATCAGAAAGTGTTTTTCTGACCTAGAAACAGTTTTTTAAGTCGATTTAAAGTCGAGGTGAGCAAAACAAGATCGAATTTAAACCCCTGAAAGTACGATTTTTCCTCAGAAAAATGGTATTATTTTTGTTAAGCGTTTTTATCTATGAAGGCAAAGGTTTGAAGTCAAAGTTAATATATCATAATTTGTATCTTTTCACCCCTAGTAGATGCAGAAATAATTATCGAAAAGCTTTTAACCATAAAAAGTTATGAGGCTATCTTTCAGACCCAAAAATGACCCAAAATAAAACATGTTGGGCCCCAGGCCCACAGAGGCGTCTCACAGGGAATAATTTTTCACGTTTTCGGTGTACTTTTAAGTGCTCTTTAACATAAAATTCATTTTGACATAGGTTTTTACCTGACAGTTGGAGATGGTCCCTTCTTATCAAACATTCGAGATGTTTTCAAACCACACCTATATCATTAAACGTTTCGCCGAGTCGATAAAATAGCCTTCATTTTAGTTGTTAATTTTCTTGCCCTCCTCTCATTATTTGAGGAGACGGAGCATGGAAGAATTTGGAAAGGAAAATCGATTTTACAAACATAATAAAAGTTTATTTTCGAATAATCAAGTTACAGAATATTTTTTAAAGCTTTGATGATAAAGAAAACGATTTCAAAATCACCGGGCTTTCTTCTTTTCGCGTTTGAATCAAAATTTTCTTGATTCCTTTGGCATTTTTGGGAATTGAAAAAATTTGCTCGTCGCTATTTGAACTTTCTTCTTGTACCAAAATTACTTCCTTTCCCTCTTCAACCACTAATTTAATACCAATTTTTGGATTTGAAATCGTCTTGATCATTTTTATATCGTCATCCAAATCGATATCACAAAGAAACAGGCTACAAAATGTACATTTTCGTGTACAAAACAAAAAACTCACATATGTTCTCCACCAGAAGCAATTTTTAGACCAGACAAGGTTAAATACAAGTTTGTACAATCCATATAATGAGGTTGCAGACCCATGGTGGACATGTTGAAGTGCTAAATTTTTGAAAATCACAAAAAAAACAGCAAAAAATTACCATAAAGCCATCAGGAAGTGAAGATAACCCGGGAGAAAAATTTGTAGAAAATTCTGAGGATGTTAAAAATCGAGGTCGAGCAAAATCCGTTATTGAAGACCAAAATCTGAAAAAAAAGATATAACAAATGATAAAACCGGGGCTGATTTTTGAAGTGTTTACATGAAAACCCTGAAATTCAGAATTAAGCTTTGTGTATTGGAACGAAAACCCTGAAAATGAAGATTGGTTTTTGAAAATTTTGTGTTTCGACACAAAACCCTGAAATTCAAGACCAATTTTTTGTGTATTTGAACAAAAATCCTGAAAACAGAATTGATTTTTGAGCAGCCTGTGTATTGATACGAAAACCCTGAAAATCAGAGTTTATTTTTGGAAAACCTGTATATTGACACGAAAACCATGAAAATCAGGGTTGGTTTTTTAAAAATTTTGTGTATTGACAAAGTCCCTGAAATTCAAAGTCAGGTTTTTGTGTATTGAAACGGAAACCTTGAAAATCAGGATTGACTTTTGAAAATTTTGTGTATTGACACGAAAACCCTGAAAATCAGGCACGGAACATCAACGCTTGAAAATTTGAGTAGATATACCTAAACGAATTCTCCAAAATACATTCCCCAGCAAAGCATTCCACGATCCACCCCGGAGCAAACAATGCCAATGATAAACCATGTTTTTTTATCAGCTTCAATGGCTCTTTGCAGTTCCATCCTCCGCCGCCTGAAAATCTTGATTCTTTAAATGAATTTTTTGTTGAAAACCCACTGTTTTGCATGAAAATTTTGAGTATTGACATGAAAACCCTGAAAATCAGAGTCGATTTTTGAAAATTTTGTGTTTCGACACGAAAACCCTGATGACCATTTTTTGCAAGTTTCAGAAAAGAGTTGACCACAGCTTAGGTAGGCCATACCCAAGGTCCAATGAGGGTGTAAGGGTTGAGGTAGGCGGAGAAAAATTGTTTGTACAAAGATTGATGTCGGAAAAATTTCTTGATTCGGGCTAATTGTTCTAGAAAAAAAGTTGGGTAAAGGGATAGGGTAGAAAAGGAGCATGCAGAACAGAGAATTTCGGCTAAAAAACATACAAATTTCTTACCCATGCACCCTCGACCGAACACATCTACCCCCACATAAATTTCGGTCAATCTCTGGCCTGTAGTAACTTCTAGGGTCCGCTGTAAATGTATTTCTCTCCAGGTATAATTTAAGAAAATTCCATCGACTAGATCAAAATACTTTCTGAAAAAAATCAGGTTTTCTTGTTAATATACGATACAAAAATTGTACTTATTATGCAAATTTAGCTCGCTTTGCCAGTATAATTTTCCTTCAGTGGTGACAGAGTTGTACCAGATAATTCGGCTGGTTTCACCCAAGGATTCACGAGATTTTTGGGTTAACTTTGAAGAAAATATTCTAGATTTGGCAGGAGTTCAGGCTAAAAAATTCGATTATCAGAAGAACAAATAAGGAGGAAATATACAAAATTTACATGATTTTCAGTGCTTTCGTATCAATACATAAAATCGACCCTGATTTTCAGAGTTTTCATGTCAATACACAAAATTCAAATTGGAGGAGGGGGCCAAGGAGACGTGGAGGGAGGCCTAGAATCAGTTAGGATCAAGGCCATATGTCTAGGCCCGAAATACTACCAGTTTCTAGGGTCATGGAGGGATTTAAGCAATGCTTATAGAGCTGCTCAAAGTCCTTAATCCAACTATTAGAGAGCCCATATTTACCCTCTTTACTTTCACAACATTTTCAATATTGATTAACCATCCTTCAAAATTGAAAATTTTGCACAACAAAATCATCTTTTCAACCACTTCATCAACAATTTCTTTATTACCCCCTTCATATTCGGTTATAAATGTCCCTAGAAAATAAAATTTAAAAAAAATTCTTCTTCAACAAGTCATACCCATGACCTGAACTCCGTGTTTATGGGCTTGTTCTATCCAGACAACAGGTGGGACTGTGATAAAATAATGGGAAAAATAGCAAAATATGTCGATGTTCCACCAATGGAGTAGGGGTAGCAATTGTTGGGGGAGAATGCAGCCATCGAGTCTAAAAAGTTAAGTTAAGGTTAATTTTGGAAAGAGTATTAGAGTATCTAGGAAAAATTTCAGGGGTACAGGGGAGAAAATATGCTTTCTTAAGAAAATTTCAAAAATTTGCCCATCTTCTCTTATTTTTTAAAAATCTAAAAAAAGAACAAAAAATCGTAAATTCAATTCAATGAATCCATCTCCACTTTCCCACTCCATCTTCCAAAAATCACCAAAATTGAGACGAAAATATCAAATCCACATTATTTTTTTTAAATTGTCATCTCTAAAAAAAGGAGTTAGAAATGTCAAAATTGAAAAATTCCTTGTCCAAAATGCCCAAGCATATCACATTTTCACAATTTGGCTAAAACATTAAAGGGAGTAAGAATTAGGGACTAATCTCTAAATTTTTTTTGCTAAAACAGCCTATATAGGGGTAAAAATCATGCGAAAAATCGATTGCGCGCATTCCCAAAGCGTGAAAATGATTCCTTAACCCTGATTTAGGGAAATAGATGTGTGTAACGAAGCGAAAATCGAAAAATTTTGAAATTTCTCCTTCAAAATCATATTTCTGGGGGTAATTTCATGTACCGTTGCGCGCATTCCCGAATCTTGAAAATGCTTCCTTGACCCTGATTCAGGGTTATAAGAGTGTGTATTGAAGCGAAAATTCAACATGCACTAAGTTCCCTGAATCAGGGTCAGAGAAGCGTTTTCAAGATTCGGGAATGCGCGCAACCGCGCATGAAATTACCCCCAGAAATATAATTTTGAGGGAGAAATTTCAAAATTTTTTGATTTTCGCTTCGTTACACACATCTATTTCCCTAAATCAGGGTCAAGGAAGCATTTTCACGCTTCGGGAATGCGCGCAATCGATTTTTCACATGATTTTACCCCTATATAGGCTGTTTTGGCAAAAAAATTTTTCAGAGATTAGTCCCTAATTTTTACCCCCCCCCCTTTAAACATTTTCAAATTTTCGGATTATTTTTGACTTTTCAAAGTTTTCTAGAATTTTAGAACGTTTAAATTTTCTGTTCAATTTTTTGGAATTTTAATATTTTGGTAATGTTGGATTATTTTCGACATTTTTTCCTCTATAAATTGTATTTCAGACCAATTCCAAAAAATTCTCTTCTTGTCCTGTTCCAAAGGCGCGCTATTCTAGAAATTTGCGGTCTCCATGTCAGCTTAGCGCGCCATCCATTTCACGCTTTTCCCGCTCACTTTTGGTGTGCGCCTATTCCCGAAAATTTTTTCTCATTTGTTCATCTTCGCACTTATTCAAATGTTGTTCTATTATTTGTAATAAACTTTCCCTCGACTTGACCACCAAATACACAACATTTTTGGCGACCAGGATTCGGATTTCAACGCTTCTACGTCCGAACCCCATTCTACATTCTATTCAACGTAATGTTTACGTATTCTAGTGACATTTTCCTAATTCTTATCGATTCCTACGATCGGCAAACGTCAAATTCTGGCAGACTAACTTCTAAATTTTGCTGGGAAACGACCGGCTAACCCTATATTTCGCTGAATACATTTTGCTTATGTTCAAACTTTGCCTTCTACATTGGGTTTACACTACAACTATATCACTCTGGCCTAAAAGATAAGACAAGAAATGTCACAAAACGGCGAAGATGATCATGCTAAACAAGAAGACCAAGAGTACGAAAAAGTCTACATGGAAGCTGGTATTCGGAGAAGATAAAATTTGATGAGACGGTAATTGCACATCATTTCAAATGCTCGAATATGTGTTTTAAACAATAAAATTTATAAACTCTAACACTTATAATATTGCAATATTAAGTAAAATATTCCAATTTGGCATAAAAAATTTTGACAAAACTCATAAAATATATGTTCTTTTTTATTTTTCTATAGCATTATTTGCTGCCATGAGAACTTTCCGGTTTGGGTGATTGTTTCAGTGCATCCAAAAATTCTTGTTGAGAAAGAGCCAATGTTTGAACAAGCATAGCAGTTTCATCATACTCTGCATCGGCGCCCCAGTCATCAAAAGCTAAAAATATGAGATATTAAATTTTCTTAAGTGTGAATCTTACCAAAACTGCTCGAAGCCAAAAGATCTTCTTCATATAAGCCAATCGATTCTGCATTACTAGTAGTGGCAGAGCAAGGATCAACCACTAAAAATTCAGACTTCTAATAAGTAGTACATACAGATCATTTTGTTTGAAAGAAACTGTAATGTCAGTACCGTAGGCAGGAGGGGGGGGGGACATGTCTCCCCCATAGCCGGAAAAATAAAAAATTTTCCTTAATAGTCCCCCTTACGTTTTGCCAAAATTTTGATAATTTTTTTGAAAATCCTAATGGTCCCCATTGCAATTTTTCACTAAAATTGTCCACTTTTTCAAAAAAAATGTCTAAAATTTATAATTTTAATCACAAAATTCATTTTCTGAGCACTTTCAACTTAAAAACAAGCTTTTCTCAAAAAAATTTTCGCCTGCAGTGCTGGTTTTTTATTTTTACTAAAATTTTTCATCAAAATTTCAATTTTTCAATTAAAAAGTCATAAATTTGAAATTTTTTTCACAAAATTTTTTTAATTTTCTAGCATTTTCAGCTTATAAACAAGCATTCTGCAAATAAATTTCTCCTGCGGCACTGTTTTTTGTCTTAAATCAAGGATTTCAATAAATTTTTCGTCAAAAATCGAAATTTTCTGAGCGTTTTGAGCTTAAAATTTTTATTGTATTTCGACAAAAAAATTTGCGCCTGTCGGCAAAAAACATAAGGAGGAGACAAAGATGATTTTTAAAATTTTTTAAAAAAATTCGAAAAATAGGCTCCTTTGGCCCCTTATGTTTTTCCCAAAATGTTGGCAAAATTTTGAAAAAGGAGGGACCAAGCAAATTTTTGAAAATTTTTATGTCCCCCGTCGAGAAATCTTGCCCATGGCAATTCGACATGTATAAAGAACAAAAATGGTAGATAAACCCTCCTATTCAACCCCTATACAAAAATACAATTTTTGGATATGCACAATAGGGGGTCACCAAAATTTTTTTGCTCAAAATTTCATTGGGAATCGATTCCTCGCATAAAAATACCCTATGCAAAAATTTTCATGAGTTTAGGATGAATAAAAAGTGGTGACCTTCGGGGATTGAACCCTCGCCCATCTGAGTGAAAAGCGAGAGAGTTACCACTTTACTATGGTGTCTCAACTTTTTTTTCATTCCAACTGAAACGGACTATATACACACATGTACAAACATTCCCTCAAAAAATCGACCCCCTAGAGAACGAGAAAATTACCCCTTGTTTCTTTTTTTTCAATTTTTCCGAAAAATTTTCAAAAATCATAAGGTTCCCCCTTATGTTTTTTTCATTTTTTAGAAAAATTTACAAAAAATCATGAATCCCCCATATATTTTTTCGTATTTTGAAAAATTTTGGACGGGCAAGCCGAAAAATTTTTGACGACCTTTTTTGTCACCGTTTTTGTGAGGCAAAATTTTCTTGTTAAAAAGACTTCCTAAAAAAACCAAGCCGCAGGCGAAAATTTTTTTAAACGCTTGTTTTTAAGCTGAAAATGCTAAGAAAATTACGGTTTTTGTGTTGGAAAAAATTGGACAAATTTGTTGAAAAAATAGTACACGAAAACATGAGTTTCGCACAAAAATATTCATTGGATCGTATCCAGCACACACTTCTATATGAGAAATCGATTGCGCACATTGCCAGATCATGAAAACGCTTCCCTGATATGTGAAAAAGACGCCACAATAAGATCAATTTCGAATATGTTTTGACTTTGAATATGTTTTGTATTAGTTTATGTTTTAATTTGTTTGTATATTACAACGAAAATCTTTTTTATATAATTCAAACTCAATCTTTTTTCTTTCATTTTTATTAAATAGGCCGTTAGATGGACAGTGGTGTGCTGTCGATCCTTCGGTCTCGGTTCTTGGCATTTTTCGATTTATAGGCCAGTCAGGCCGGCGACGGGGTGGTTTCATGCCTTGCTGGCTGTCGTCTACTAGTTCCGTGCCTTGGTTTTGAGTACTTATTTCCAAACTTTTGCACTGTGAACCTTTATCTCCTGTCCTGGCTTTGAATGTTGTCGGAAAATTGTCGAAGGAAACGAAATAATCCTGAGACAATTTTCTGCCTAATTTGGTCGTTCATTGTTAATTGTATTTTTGTATATGTTTTGAAATCAAAAATTAAATGAAAGAACTACGTAAATTTATCGGATATTACAGACCCTAAATTCGTAAATATAAAAAATCGATTACGCAATTTTTTCATTGAATTTTTAAAGCAATTTTATTAAAAACAGGTGAATTTAGTTTTCATGATGCTAATGTGCGCAATCAATTTCACACATAGACAAACCCATAAGGTCATTTTGAAAAAATTTTTTTTGAAAAATTTGACCTAAAAATCACAACATGTCTACATTTTTTACCAACTCTGTAATTTTGGAACAAATTACATAGTGAATAAAAAAGGGTTTTATAATTAATTGTTTAATTAATCATGCTATAAAAATTATATATATAAAAAAATAATAAAATTTTGGCATAAAAAATGATGTTGCCTAGCTTTCCCGTGTCTTACAAAGTAAGTCAGCAAAATCCTCTGGTCCAGTAATAACATCGGCCATTGTAGCTGATTCAGTACTAACTTGCCCTACGGATTCTACTATCTTTTTTTTAAGATATTCAGTGATTGTTTTGTGTTTTCGTTCTTCAGCTAAATTAAGTGGAGTCTTGTCATCAATGTCTGTAGCATTAACATCAGCGCCATGTTCGACCAAATATTTAACGACATCCCATTTATCCATTTGAGCTGCCCAGTGCAGCACCGTCCGGCCATAATTGTTTGTAGCCTCAACATTAGCTTTTCCATGTTCTACCAACCATTGGATGACATCTAAGTTACCCCATACTGCCCAGTGCAACACCGTCTTGCCATCATTGCTTTGAACATTAACATCAGCGCCATGTTCCACCAGCCATTGGACAACATCTAAGTTACACCATGTTGCCCAGTGCAACACCGTCTTGCCATCATTGCTTTGAACATTAACATTAGTGCCTTGTTCCACCAACCATTGGACGACATCCCATTTATTCACTTGAGCTGCACAGTGAAGCGCCGACTGACCTGAATTGCTTTTAACATTAACATCAGCGCCATGTTTCACCAACCATTGGACGACATCTAAGTTACCTCGAGCTGCCCGGTGCAGCACCGTCTGGCCATCCTTGTCTTTAGCCTCAACATTAACTTTTCCATATTCTACCAACCATTGAACGACATCCCATTTATTCTTTTCAGCTGCCCAGTGCAGCACCGTCCGGCCAAGATGGTCTGTAGCCTCAACATTAACTTTTCTATGTTCCACTAACCATTGGACGACATCCGATTTATTCTTTTCAGCTGCCCAGTGCAGCATCGTCCGGCCATAAATGTCTGTAGCCTCAACTTTAAAATTTCCATGTTCCATCAACCATTGGACGACATCTAAGTTACCCTGAGCTGCCCAATGCAATACACTCCCGTCATAATTTTTTCTTTTAACATCAAAGCCATGTTCCACCAACCATTGGACGACATCTAAGTTACCTTGAGCTGCCCAGTGCAGCACTGTCCGGTTCCTATCGTCTGTAGCCTCAACATTAGCTTTTCCATGTTCCACCAACCATTGGACGATATCCCATTTATTCTTTTGAGCTGCCTTGTGCAGCACCGTTTGGCTATCCTTGTCTTTAGCATCAACATTAGCCTTTCCATGTTCCACCAACCATTGGACGACATCCCATTTATTCACTTGAGCTGCACAGTGAAGTACCGTCTGGCGATAATGATCTATAGCATCAACATTAGCTTTTTCATGTCCTACCAACCATTGGATGACATCTAAGTTACCATTAGCTGCCCAATGCAGCACCGTCTTGTCATAATTGTCTGTAGCCCTAACATTAGCTTTTCCATGTTCCACCAACCATCGGACAACATCTAAGTTACCCCATGCTGCCCAATGCAGCACCGTCTTACCATTATTGTCTGTAGCCTCAACATTAGCTTTTCCATGTTCCACCAACCATTTGACGACATCCCATTTATTCACTTGAGCTGCACAGTGAAGCGCCGACTGACCTGAATAGCTTTTAACATTAACATCAGCGCCATGTTCCACCAAACATTGGATAACATCCAAGTAACCCCCTGCAGCAGCTAAATGTAAGGCTGTTGGATTCTTATAATAAGCAGTATTTTTAGAATAATAAATAGTAGTAGTAGTAGCTTCCAATAGAGATTTTAGAATTGTTTTATGTCTTTTTAGACTATTCAAGAAAAATCTGATAATTTTTACAGTACCTTCTTCAGCTGCTAGGTGTAAAAACGTCATACCTTCTTTATTATAAAGATTTTTCTTATCTGATTGCCATAATTGATAGGCTTTTTCTGAAAGTAATTGATACTTTGCTAGTATCTTATGAAATTATCTCCCACCGGGTCCTATAGAGTTTATTTCTGTATTTGTGGTGGGTGTAAGTATATTTTGTGTATGTTTGAGAAGTTTCTGCAGCTTTGCTTGTTTTGTGTGGAAGCGTGACAGTCGTTAAGAAACCCCACCCAAACCCCCTCCAAATTGGGGGAGGGGTTCAAATGATCACCTATCACGAATTTCGGAAGTCTTCTGATCAAATTTGAAAATCTTAGCCAACTGATCAAGGCGGGGCTCTCCTTTATGTTGCTTTTTTGTCAACCGATCAAGGACTCAAAATTTTGGCAGGGTATTTGTTAACGTCTGAAGCGTGAATTATTGTTTTTGTTTTATCAAAGCTTTAGTTTAAGAACTACTTATAAATAAAACCAACCTTAAGGAGCTGAGCTTAGTTTCCTCTTCGATTAAGCTTATTAGAGTTTTATGAGAGTCTTATCCTGGCCAGGAGTGATAGCTTTAGGTTCAGGTCCTCCTTTTTATACATACGATTTCGACATAAAAATGAAGTGATTTAAGGTTGACGATGACGAATTTAGATCACCTGTTGTGGTGAGTCATACTTGTTTTTATTGGCCTGGGCTCTCATGGAACCTTCTCTTACCTTTTGAATTAGCTCAGCTCCTTACAAAACTATTACCATTAACTTTCCTAAGCTCATATTTATAAAGTAATAATCTTTCTATCTGTTTTCCATATTGTGCCAAAGTATTTTCTGGTAAAGATTCCGGTAATTGACTATTAAAAAAAGCTCTAGTTACTTGATAAGCTGGTTGCATAAGAATTTCTTGCAGTACAAACTTAAATATTGTCTCATTGTCTAGACTAGCTACCAAAAACTTCCCTACTAAGTATTCAGCAAAAGTTCTGTGAATAAAGTGAG
>JAQGCP010000813.1:0-14617 GCA_034699885.1 Acrobeloides thornei | reverse complement strand
CCTAAAAATAATTTCTTTTTACGGGAAAATTGCATAATTTACCGTTTTCCACCATGCCCGACAACTTCCAACGGTTTAAAAAAAATTTAAAGACCTAAAAACCTATTTTCAAAAATTTTTTAAATTTGTTAAAAACCATTGGAAGTTGTCGGCCATGGTGGAAAACGGTAAATTATGCAATTTTCCCGTAAAAAGAAATTATTTTTAGGTGATTTTTAACCCTAAAATACTCTAAAATAGAGCTAAAATGGCCCAATATACCCATTTTCTTCATTTTTAGGCATGAGGATGAGGTTTTCAGAATTTTTCATCGTCATTTTTGGATTCAGCGGGTCAAAAAACGCGGGTAGTGACCATAAAAGTATGGTCATGCCTTAATGAGCCCATTTTGCGCCTATACCTTTAATGAAAAAAAGTTTAATTAAACAAATTTAAAAAATGATGCAATTATTAATTTCTCATCTTAACCAGCAAATTTAGTGGAGAACTAAAGCAAGCGAGAAGTGAAACTGATAAGAATCGTTATGCTCTCTATCTTTTATTACAAAAACTATACCATGCACATGATTTTATTTAATAATTAATTCTGTTTTTTTAATAAAAATAAGTTTTAATATAAGTTGATAATCTTTTATACAGAGTGATTTTTTATTTCGTAACGCTGTAATCTGCTCATTTATTATTATGATTATTTTGTGTCCGCTTTTGCTAATTCTTTTTTACTTTAATCATGAGAAAAAAAGGCAACAAATTAATTTTTTAATGAAAAATTTCGAATTTGAAAAATTCCATTTGTGGCCCAGTGGTGTAGGCAGAAATTTTTGAAACCTATCGCAATTTTTAATGGTAGTGAAAATTAGGGCCCTTCTTTTTCTCTTTTCTCCAATTTTTTTTGAAAAATGACCTTCTGGGGATAAAAATAGGGTGAAAAATCGATTGCGCACATTCTCGTCGCGTGAAAATGCTTCCTTCACCTTGTTTTCGCGAAAATAGCACTATTTCACGTTTGCTTAAAATTTGCATAACTCCAAACGTCAAAGATGAATTGATCTTTTATCGTAATATTGAAGAGTAAAATGATATAAGAATAGTATTTTTGAGAAAAACAGTTGAAGAAAGCATTTTCAGGCTTCGGTAATGCGTTCTATCGATTCCTTGCATGAAATTACCCCTAATAAAGATGTTTTGTAAAACTCTTTGACGTTTGAAATTATGCAAATTTTAAGCAAACGTGAAATAGTGCTATTTTCGCGAAAACAAGGTGAAGGAAGCATTTTCACGCGACGGGGATGTGCTAATCGATTTTTCACCGTATTTGTACCCCTATAAGGTCATTTTTCAACAAAAAAAATTTGGAGAAAGGGCCCTAATTTGCACCCCTTTAACATGGCTTATAAAAAAGTATATATTCAAATTTGCAGGCCAACCGACTATCCAATTCCAATGAGAACTTTTATTACAGTCAAACCTCTCAATTGTGACACAAAAACATAATAAATAACAGGCAGAGGAGATCGAAAATTAACAAATATAAAGAATTAGAAATCAAAATCGTTCCACCAAGGTTTATATGGATAATGTTCAGTTGGTCCTTCTTGCAAAGTTTCTTCGTCTAGACGCGTTTCATAGTCCATAAAGTCGTATTGAATTGGTTCCATTGTTCAAGATGGTCAGGGTTCATCACTTTTAACTTCTGCTTGATATGGTCAGGTTCGTCACTTTCCATTTCATCTATAAGAACAAAGGATTGGTACTAAAAGCTATAAAAAACAAACTTGTTGCTAATTGATTGTCGACACTCAAGTAGTCCCGAATAACTTTTAGCGTTGAGACTTAAGAGCACAAAAAATGGAATCGAAACGTAAAAGAAGAAATCTTGATCTTGAAAGCTTAAATAAATAGAACAAAAAACTATCGATGAATGGAAGAAGAATTTTACTTTATGTTGATTGATAATTGCCCGTCCTACCCAGTCGTCGAATTTTCTAATATCGATTTAAAGTTTTTACCACACAACCGCTACTTAGCTTTGAGCAAAAATCTCAAAATTTCCTATCTTGTAGAATTCAAAACCGAAAAATAACACCGGATTCGGATTCTCCGCTATAAATTACGTACCTATAACATCGTTTGAATTGAAGCCCATCATCTATTGGGGGAATGGAACAGTTGTTTTGCATAAGCGCGGATTTTCAAGCTTACGGCGGATCCCATAATATTGATCGATAAAATAATCAGCTAGCTTTGTGAAATGGAAATATGCAGCTGAGTTGAGCAACGCACGGTTAATATCCAAAAAGATAATAAAAATTAGGATATCAGAGCATTTAATAAGAACAGGTGAATCTTCGATCTGGATCTTGGCATCTGGTGAAAACGGAGAAAAAAGACCAGATGCTGATGATGCTAACCATGTAAACAAATAAAGGGTAAAAATAAGCCAGCAACATTAAAATATAACAACAGAGATAAAAATGTAAATATGGCCCAAAAAAGGGTAGAATAAATAAATGCCCTGGGAGCTATAATAAATAAATTCTCGAAGTCTATCACAACAAAGTAGTGAATGTCAAATGCCAAATGGCCATGTGTATATTGTGATCCTCTTTTGTGATTTGTGTGGACTGTTATTTGTTATAAATAAATGCCCTGGAAGCCTTTCTTTTGATTGCTCTGAGCCTAAGTCTATCACAACAAAGTAGTGAATGTCAGATGCCAAATGGCCATCTGTATATTGTTCTGGTAATTGTGACCCTCTTTCGTGATGTTGTGTGACTGTTATACCAGAACAACTACATACCGAGACAGAGAGAGAGAGAGAGTTCCATAGCTAGTCGAGAGAACAAACTAAAGGAAAAGCTAGCCCGTGGGCTAATTGAGGTGTTAAGGAGGAACAGCTATCTCTCTATGGACTATGAACTCTCATATAATACAAACAATATATGATCAACATAGAGGGCTACAAAAGGTTGTATCACCAATAGGTTTATTTTATTTTTAAATAATTAAAATGTAGTTTTTTATTGTTACATATATTGAGACAAACATTGAGAAATTTCTTTCTGACAACATGATTTTTTATATTTTAGATAAAAGTTACCAGTACGAAGTTTACTGATATTGTAGCGTTTTTCGACTTTTTCTAAGCACGAATTTAACATTTCACATAATTCTGGTGAATATTTCCCTTTAATAGTTTCATCTATGAGTTTCTTAAAATCAAAACTGGTTATACGTGTGAGAAAAATAAAGGTATCAGCAATATCGGCATCAGAATTAGGGTGTATAAATGGTTTCATTCCTAGAATAACTTCCAAAAGTGTTATTCCAAAACTCCATACATCTGAGCGAATGTCGTATTTGTATTGCCTTGAGTCGAATGATTCGAATCGGAAGCGTTCTGGTGGCCAATAAGCCATTGTTCCAACATAAGTACTAGCTAGAGAATCTTCTAACATTCTTGATTCTCCAAAGTCACAGAGTTTAACTTGGCCACTAAAAAGTCTTTTGCAAAATTTTGTTTTTGAAAAGTTCACGACCGAGCTTTTATGATATTCTGATAATCGTTTCAATAAGTGGTAAACTTATTGCTAAATCTTGAAATTCAGAAAAAAAATTCAAAAATTTGTTTTTTGAATTTTTCCTGAATGTCAAGATTTATAAGGAATGTGAAATCGATTTTTTTTAACTGTAATATTGTTGGGCACTCCCCACATATTAAAAATATCATAGTGGTTTGATTGCTAAAATTTGCTTGCTTACTACTGACTATATATATCTCATAATCTCAAGTGGTCTTCCCATGTCAAATATGCTGCAAATAAGGCGTATTTACGATTATTTCTGCTATTCGAATCTATTCAATCATGTGATCAATACAGTAGCAGCAAAAAAATGGAAACATCCCCAAAAAGTTGAATCGTTGTTTTGTTGGAAAACCCAATTGTCAGGATTGTTTCTGCGCCAATACGGGAGCAGGTGATTGCGCAGAATCGCACGATAATCCTCTGCTGTCATCCTTCCTTGAACTCGAACAATAGGACCCAAACCACGAGCATGAAAACTTTTTGGAGGTATTTCCATTTTTTTGTCCCTACTGTATTTTCTTATCATGCTATATAATGATTATATTCGTTCTATACTCGATTACGGCTCAATTATTTTCAATTCTATCTCCTAAAAATAGCCTCAGAATCGTGAAGGTCCAAAAATGTTTCACTAGATATTTATTCTCTCGATGTTTCAAATTTGCATATTCAACTTTGTCCGAATATCTTGAACGTTTAAAAATTCTAGGAATGAATACTCTTGAACTTCATAGAATCAAAACTGATCTTAAAAACTGTAAAATACGCCCACTCTAAATAATGCCCTCCTCTAATTAACGTCCCCCCCCCCCTCTAGGGATTGAAAAATCACCCACCCCGGGTATGCCGGACATCTCTTGGAACAAACCATTCAAGGATTTTGTTTATCTCCACTAGAAACAGCTTCCAGGAGTTTGCTCTCTTTTAAGAATAGATCATATGCTTCATCGCAACTAATTCCAGCATTTGCTTTGATAGAAATGATGGCTTCAACCGTAGATATCTTTAAGGAATTACGCTTGTCAGTCCATTGAACATTTAGTAAGGAAAAGATCCGTTCAATAAAAGCATTAGATCCGGGTACGTAATTACGAACTTAAAACTTAAGCAAAAATGATTAAAACAAGCATAAAATAAGCGCCTACTTATTTTCAGATCAAAAAGTAATCACAAAACTTCAAAAGTAAGCAAAAATGCTTAAAATAAGCACAAAATGGGAGCCCTGTATATTATAAAGATGTGACATTATTGATCGAAAAACTTATTTTATCATTAACTCATCAAGAAAATTTTATGCAAGCAAACCACTATGATATTTTTATATGTGGAGAGTGCCCAACAATATTATAGTAGTTAAAAAAATCGATTTACAGTCCTTAAACCTCCTTTGTTAGAAGTAAATTACCGTTTATTGAAACGATTGACAGAACACCATAAAATCTCGATTAGGGAGCTTTTCAAAAACAAAGTTTAAAATTTGTTGACTTACGTATAGTTAATCAGAATATTAGGAGGCTTGATATCACGATGAATGATCCCTTTTGATTTACAAAAAGCCATAGCATCAATTAATGAAACAGTAATATAGCCAATCATATCTTCACTAAAGGTTAAACCTTTTTCATGAACTTTCATAAATAATTCCTTAAGTGAAATATCCATCAACTCCATACACAGAAGTACTTGAAGTTCATGAACACAAAAACCGTAAAAGTGAACAATATTTGGGCAATCTGAAATTATTTTCGAATTTTCTATTTCTTGTTCAACTTTTTTGAAGCGTTGGCTATTCGATGGATCTTGTCCATCGAGTCGGCTTATTGGAATATAGAGGAACTTTATTGCTAGTCTTTGTCGAGAAGGTTTATGGAGAAATTTGGTTACAACGTTTAGTCCAGCACCTAAAAATATGATGCTTTCATTAAATGTTAAGAAAGGGTGGGGAGCATATGTGAAAAGGGGTTGAAATTTCATCCCCATGCAAAAACTGGTCGACCCCCGCGCAAATTTCGCGCTGAAGGCGCGAAAAAACATAAGGAGGTCTTTTATGTTTTAAAAATTTTTTGGAAAAATCAAAAACTTGTTACTTTTTTTAAACAAAATGTTCAATTCTTAAACTGTTTTTAGTCAAAATTTAACTATTTTATGCCTATTTTATATATTTTTCCTTTTATAAATTTATTTGGAAGGAGTCAAAATTTTAAAATTCTTTTGACCCCAAAAATTGCGAAAAATTTATGTTTAAAAATCCAATAATTGAGCATCAGCGCAAATTTTCAGTAAATTTCAACCTCCCTCCTCCCAGTTCACCTATGCTGGAGGGAGGGGGTCAAATGAAAAAATTTGAACTTTTTTGTTGAAAATAGGAAATTTTGATGGAAAATTAAAATGGGAGGCTATTATTTCTGGAGAGAGACACACATGGACATAGGGAGAAATTATTAAATTTTCCAGATTTTTTTAAGGTTCTCCAGGCCTCATCTCCATAATCACCACACTTCCTAGTATAACCCTGGTATAGAAATTTACCAATAACATCCTTTGCTATAAAATCTTGCATTTTAAATTCATATTCTTTTTCATGACATGGAAATTTTAACCGGTCAACATCTTTAATCGATTTAATTTTTTGTAGCTGCGGTGTTGTGTCAGCCACTTGAAGTAAACTTTTATTGGCCGCTTGATTTGGTATATTATCAATAAGTCGTTTTGTTCTTGATATTCTCATGATAAAACAAACTATGAGAACAAGCACAAGCATCAAAAAGATGGAAAATATTCCTATAATGGTCCTAATTTGCATAGATTGTGGATCTAAAAATAAATATTTTATTTATTTGATTAACTATTATTAAATTTACCTTGTTTACACTTGTGTTGCAATGTCTGAATTTGATCACAAATCGTGTTATTCAGTTTTCTAGTAGTGTTAAATTCATCAAGATCAGTGTTTGACATAAACGTCATACCAACCTTCTGATTTGTTTTTTCCTGTAATGGGACCCTTTCAGCCGACCATTCGAATACTTTTGAATGATAAAATTCATCCTCCTAAATTTTTCGTTGTTTATTTAGATATAAAATGGGGACCGATATCTAACGCGCTCGGGTGAGGGAGAGGAGATTTTGTGCTCCTAGCACTAACGCTCCGAGCTTTCTCTGTCTTGTCAGTTGAAATTTGTTGTTTAATTTCTCGGCATAATTGACTAAAATTGAAATTTCGTGTTTGACTTGATTGACTGAAAATCCAGCATAGATTTTCAGTCAATAAGCTCTAATGGAACGAAGAAGATGGAACGATACGAATGAAACGACATAATAGAACAAAACCAAATTCAGGGTTTTCAAGTCAATATTCAGGAAAATTCAAACCCGTTTCGGACGATTTCCGGACGTCATCTGGAATGAAATCATTTCATTCGTATCGTTTTATTCGATCGTTTCAAACCTTTTGTTTCGTTTCATTCGAGTCTATGCCGAAAATCCGACAATTGAAATTTCTCGTTTGACTCGATAGTTTATCGACTGAAAAACATTTCGGACTAGTGTGATGGGTCGTGCATGGCCCTCCGCTCGCACCTCTAAACCCACTAACGTACCTGGGGACGTAGGCACGATTTGATGACGAGGGGCTAAGAGGGGGGGCATTATGTAAAAAATGTTCTTCGCACCTTCGGCGCTACAGAGGAAAATTGAAAAAGCTAATTTATAATCTACTCTACTCTTACAAATTTCTATTATTTATGTAGACAATCTTGTTATTTATTCGTAGATACCACCAATAATTCTTTCTCTATCAAGGATAGAGTAGATTATAATTTAGCTTTCACCCGCGGGAGCGACATTCGAAGGACTGTTCCTTTAGCCCTACGGCTACGAACCTACCGGTGTGAATATTAAAAAGTTCATTAAAATATCTGCTTGATTTATAATTTTAGACATTTGATTAGAATTATTCTTTCCATAATATAAGAAATCGCTATCACCATCACCATGCATTAGATCCGTAAATATGAATGCCATATTTAAAGTATTATTTTCTGTGTTTGTTAGAAAATATTCATTAAAAGATTTTACTAGCTTGCTTTCATTTCTTTGAGCCAAACTGGAAATTTCAATACGAACTTTCAAATAGAATGCTAGGAAATACAGGGTGGCCCAAATGAACCCGACACACACCACCCTCATCCTATAGGGAAAAATGGTTCACCGGTAAAATGAAAAAAGTGAGCGGTAGAAACCTAGATTCGGTCATACTGAACACGAATATAATAGCCCAATCAAAAATCGCTGGCTAATTTTCGAGTTATTATCAAAACAAAGTGCCGATAATGCGTTTAAGTTTAAAGGGGGGTGCACGCCCAGTACGCTTCTCGAAAAAATTTTTTTCTCCAAATTGGCTAATTTTTGGTACTCGGGGGTTTTTAGGTACGAGAAATCGATTGGCGCAGGTTCCGAGTTCCAAAAAATTTTTTCCCCTGAATCAGGTCAAAGAAGCGTTTTCATGCTTCGGGAGTGCGCGCAATCGATTCCCTGCCTAGAAAAACCTAAGAATCGACGGTTTTCTCATAAAATCCTAAAATGTTTGATTTTCGCTTCAATACACCGATTCCTTCCCTGAATCAGGGTCAAGGAATCATTTTTAAGGTTCGGAAGTGCGCGCAATCGATTCCCCGCATAAAATTACCTCTAAGGGGTCACTTGTTAAAAATTTTTTTGACATTTTTACTTCGGCATTTTTATTCCTGTTAAGTGCGCCCCCCAGGCGTAGTAGCTCCAAAATTTTTTGTTGTTCCGGTTCCGTTAAGTTCCGTCCATTTTTGCTGTTCCGTGTTCCGTTCCGGTCATCGGACCTGTCCCGACACAGCCCTGCTATCCATCCTACCCATTAAAGTAAATGTTACATTATAAGTGATGCTTATAATACACCAAATATATAGAAAAACTGAGCCTAGCAGAAAAATATTCGTTTCGAGAACTAAATATAACATTTGAGGAAAACGTCCAACTGTGTTGATCGACCATTCAGGTAAAAAGTGATCACCAAAGTTTATTACTTACCCAGGTAAAATAAAACGGTGTCAGTACTAGCCTCGCTGGCCATAGCTTGGGCAGGGCCTCCATAACTTGTTGGAATATACACACCAAAATTTCGAAATCCCGGAAGTAGCGTTAAAATACATTGTCCAAATATAAGCACCACAAATACGAACGTCAAGGCCTAAATTATGGATGATTAAAATGAATCAATCGATGCAGAAACATTAAAAATAGAAGCTCTATTTAAGCCAGGAAACACATTGAGTCCACCAAGTATATCCCATCTATTTAGCGCCAATAAGAAGGTTAAACTCGTGTTAAGAATTATAAAACTGTCAAGAATAGAATATAATATCTAAAAAATAAGTGCCTCTAATTTGTTCATTTTCGATACACTCCTTCAATGATAAGGAACCAGTCCTTGCTTCAGACGGCAGCTGCGTGCAGCTCCTGCACGCTGTGCGCAGCTCCTGCGTGCTGTGTGCAGTTGCTGCGTGGACCAAACAGCAGCTGCGAGCTGCAGCCTGAGGTAAGGACTGGCGCGCATCTGCTGCGTGAACCAAACAGCTGTTGCGCACCATGTCGCAGCTGCTGTCTGAGGCAAGGACTGATGAGAAAGGTTGAAGTGCATTCAATCATAGTGCTCTTTTTTGATTTTATTTTTTAAATATTTTAAATTGAAAATGTATTTTTGAATGGGGTTTAGGATAAGGAGATTGTGCAAGGGGAATATGGGAGGGCCAGGGCACTACAGGCAACAACTATCAAAAATTACGATCGAAAATGTAAAGAGATAGATTTGAATTGCGCATGTTATTTTGACATTCCCTATAAACGTACTCCGTAAGCAAACGAGTCCAAATGTATTAGCCGAAACACAACATAAAACCAAATCAACCATGCAAAAATTGAATCAGATATCCCCAAATAAAACATTAATTTATAGGCTGGAATCGAATTGAATTCTTCGACAGTATAAAATACCTAAATCAAAACGCAACAAATTATCAATTCGAATCACAAATTTACATATAAAACAAAGCCATATGTGAATAATCCGGGAACACTCACTAATATTAATCCAATTAACAACATAACATCATTGGAAGTTGAATCGTGAAAAAATCGAGATTGGGTATGTACTCCATCAATTGATTGAATTTCATTACAGTTTAGTATGGGCTTTAATTTCTATAAATTCAATTTTCATGCAGATGTGATAGGATGTTTCGTGATCTTTGATTAATTTAATGGTCGGTGTAAATTCAAGCTAGTGTAACTAAGGGAGGGGCTTATAAAGCACCTATCTTGGCTTACGAGCCAAAAACATATCCCTAAGATGCGAAGAACGAAAGATATGAATAAAAAAAATAGAAGAGTGACATTTATAAGATAGTCCTTTATTTTAGATACAACCTGTACAGACATAAGATTTTCAATTTTCGATCGATCTTCGTCCCTTTTTATTCTCGTAAGAGAGCGCTCTGCAATACAGTCGAACCTCGATTTAGTGGCCCTCAAATATGACCATGCCGGGATTTGTATATAATGTCCTTAAGTACAAAGTTTCCCGCAGCATCCCTGCGTGGTCGTACTAAATCGAGGTTGGACTGTATAACTTGACCAATGTTTACCTGACTACATTCGCAACTCACTGAAATCACTTTCAGATAGTTGGAATTTAAACCAAGGTTTTCTAAATGTGGAATAGGGGCATTAAAAGTTATATTATTGTCATTCAAAAGTGTTTGAGCCATATCTGACGGCCAGGAGTAAACAACACCATACATTTTACACGCGTTATCTAAAACATGATAAATTGGCAACATTGAAACTCGCCGACAATACAAATCACCAGATAACTCGCCGAACTCTGAACTCAACGAATTCTGGCATTAAAGTCCATTTCAACCCATAATCCAGGTGGGTTTCTTAAAAAGTTAGTAAGGAACGATCCCATCCGATCTGAAAAGTTAAGCAACATGGGCCCGCCGGTTCGATTCCGCTCGGAACCTTTTTGCTTTGTCCAAAACGGATAAAAATTTTGCCTAGGGGTAATTTTATGCGGGGAATCGATTGCGCACATTCCCGAAACGTAAAAACGCTTCTCTAGCCATGATTCAAGGAAGGAAGAGTGTATTGAAGTGAAAATGACTAAAATTAGAAAATTTCACCGGAAAACTGACTGTCTAGGGGTTTATTAAGTGATGAATCGATTGATCGCATTTTCAAAGTATTGAAAAATTTACCCGACCCTGATTCAGGGAAAGGTGGATGTATTTTTCGCTTCAATACACCCTCTCCTTCCCTGAATCAAGGTCGGATAAATCGCCGAATTCTGAACTCGCCGACTCTTGAACTCGCCGAATTCTGAACTCGTCGAATTCTGAATCACCGAATTTCGAACTCGCCGAATATTAAACTCGTCGAATTCTAAAATTGCCGAATTCTGAACTCACCGAATCCTGAACTCGCCGAATATTGAACTCGTCGAATTCGGAATCACCGAATTTCGAACTCGCCGAATATTAAACTCGTCGAATTCTAAAATTGCCGAATTCTGAACTCGCCGACTCTTGAACTCGCTGAATTCTGAACTCGCCGACTCTTGAACTCGCTGAATTCTGAACTCGCCGAATTCTGAACTCGTCGAATTCTGAATCGCTTAATTCCGAACTCGACGAATTCTGAATGACCGAAATCTGAACTTAAAAATTCAAAAAATGGTTAAAAATTTGGCCATTTTTATAGGAAAAATTGATATTCATGAAAAATATAAACGAAAAGTTGCGATTTTCAGATAAAAAAATTCCTCAAAAATCTATGAATTTTGTTCCGAATTCGCTCAAAAATCGACGGAACCGAAACCAAAACAGCTAAAATGACTAGAACTTATCAGAGCCGGAACACAGTCCTGGTTCCGACGCGGACCTGATAGTCATCAAAAGTCATGCAAACTATCATGTTTACCTGAACAATACGGTATAAAATCTATATGAAAACTATGTTTATCTAGAGCATGATAACAATTCGATCCTTTTGTACATATGCAAATATCGCATCCAGAATCGGATGTTATGCTATAAGCTGTGTTACCCATGAGATGGTAAATAAATGGAATCGAATAAGAAACCGGCGACCAATAAAATATTTCACCACCGTCACATTTTTGGCTATCTTAAAATTAATTCAATTAATAAGTTACTATATTAGATATCTTCCACCGGGACCCTTGGATTCTGTAAATCTGTGTGGTGGGTGTAAGTATGTTTTGTGTATGTTTTAGAAGCTTCTGCAGGCTTGTTTATTTTGTATGGAAGCGTGACTTATGGTTTTTGTTTTATCAAAACTTTAATTTAAGATTTTGAATTCGGAGATATGTGGGACGAGAAAAATGTGAAAAAATCGAAATTCCGATCGGAGATCAGAGAGGAAGGGTAGCATAAAAGGCGAGGTGATTCGAGAGCAGCATCCAGTTGGACCCCAAGCTGATCGTGAACTCAGTCAGGGAAGCAAAGCTCTTGGAATTTTTACTAACTTATTAGAGTTTTTAGGAGCTTTATCCTGGCTAGGACTGATAACTTTGGGTTCCCCTTTTATACCCTCAACCCCCGACAGGTAAAGAAGTATGACTCCACCCCTATTTTATCATTTTATGGGGTGATATTTGATGATTCATAAGATTTCGGCATAATAATGACGTGATTTAAAGTTGAAGATGACGAATTTAGATCATCTGATGTGGTGAGTTACTTGTTTTTATTGGCCTGGGCTCCCTTGTAACTTTCCCTGACCTTTTACTTTAGCTCAGCTCCTTATAAAACTTCTACAACTACCTCCTCCAGGCTCATATTTATAATTCTATGAAGGTTTTGAACTCAATCATGTACTTACAAATAGGAGAGTTTAGAGTAGAATTTATCGGAAGCAAACTTAAAACAGAGTCCGAGATGAAAAGACTTGATAGATTTTCGACAATAATATCCGTTGAGTTAATGGATCCATTTTCTAAACTCAACTGAAAGCTGACGATGAAGTTAATTGTAATAACAATAAATATATTTTTCATAGCAACAAATGGATTCTTTTTTAGAGAGAATTGTGATTGAATGCTTCGGAATCGGATTGACTATCCTATAATAGCGCGAGCTGAAACTATGTACGCAGTTTCTACTGTGCTCTTTTGCACTCCGAAACTTAATTTTGCAAAAACTCGTGTAGTTCTATTTATGCAAATAATCAAATAAAAATAATTTGATTTTATTGGCAATCTTTAATGTTAATAAAAATAATATTCGTAAGATTCTCGGAGGAGAAATTCTTGCGTTAAATAGTTATATGTATATAGATTTTCTATTAATAAACATTTATAGTAGCGGACAAAGATCTTCAAGCAACAATAACTAGCAAAAGCCTTGTAAAAAGCATGTTTTCTTTCCTTCGGTTGTTGTTGTAGATTTTGACCGCCAGTTTCGAGACAGACAAGCAACATTGTAACCGTTATTTGACAGAATAGATAGAGCTTTATCGCGACTAGATTTGATATGAGATTGAGAGCTGGCGGTGTTGACGCGAGATTAAAAACAATGTTTGATTTAACTCTGGCTAGATGAGTAGACCTTGAATGTAAAAATATGTGTTTTGAAGAAGGTTTGCTGTACCAGCAAGTCTCAACAGAACTGTTTACAATTTGCACTTGAGTATCGAGGAAAGCGAGCCAACCTTCAGCATCCGATGCATCCATGGTGAATTTAATAGAAGGGAATTGAGAGTTGAGACTAGAAAAAAGAGCATGAAGTTCGGTAATAGATGGAGCACATATAAAGGTGTCATCGACGTAACGTACATATAAGGTAGGATTCAATATAATGATTAGACTCGAGATGGTGTATGAAGGCTATGGCGAGAATAGGAGCAATACAATTACCCATGGCTAGACCCTGAAAAGTTGATTTCTCTCATTGATTTTTCTCTTCCGAAAAAATTTACATATAAAAGGCAAATTTATTTGAGATTAAATACTACAAAATCGCTTAGAGATTACAATAATAAAGCTACTCAAATTATAATAATAAAGCTCAAAATTTTTTCTTCCAAAATGACTCATTAGGGGTAATTTTATGCGAGAAATCGATTGCGCGCATCGAAACACTTTGAAAACACCTTCTAGACCATGAAATATCCAATTTGCATATTTTCAAATTGGAATTCCCACCGAAAAATAACTGAAAAATAACTGAAATCCATTTTCAGGGTTAGTTGATTCGGCAGGTGAGTTGTTACACACTCCTTAGCGGATCCCGACTTCCATAGCCACCGTCCTGCTATCAATATCAACCAACACCTTTCATGGGGTCTAATGAGAGGAAAGTTTGGTACCTTAACTCCACGTTTCGTTCATCCCACATCCAGTTCTGCTTACCAAAAATGGCCCACTTGGACCCTATATTCAACGTTTTAGTTCAATCAAGCAACTAGGACTTCATACCCATCGATCTTATTGCACGCCATCGATAAGATCGATTTCTCGCATAAAAAACCCCTAATGAGTCATTTTAGAGAAAAAAATTTTTTGAAAAAATTTCGCCAAAAAATGACCAGATGGCGGTTTTTTGGAACGCCCTGTATTTTTTGAGAGTTATATTTTTTCCGCAAAGGCATACAAAGTTTCAGCAGGTTTGGTGATTCCTCTGGTAACAACTTTAATAGGTAAACCCTAAAATTTTTATTTGATTTCAATTCATTTTTTTAAATCAAAAGGACCATCCTTAAATTACGTTTGCCAAGGGGGAGTAACTGAAAAATTACGATTGCAAACTGGAGGAGGGGAGGGGTCTGAAAAATCCCGACGTAATTTAAGGATAGTTCCTAACCGGTGTATTCGAAGGTGAAGAAAATCTAAAATGGCGGATTGAGTAGACAATAGCCATCCGAATCACCATTTCCACGTAACGATAGGCAATGCAATTTCTTGGTCCATAGCCAAATGG